>VWYP01028261.1:643403-679064 GCA_013400435.1 Pycnonotus jocosus | reverse complement strand
CAGCCAAATTATCTTTTTCAGTTGTTGTTTTTCCCCATTAAAAAAAAGGATATTTACTCTTTAGAGAGGAATCCTTGGGCTAAATTCTTTTTACCACCATTCATGGCCCACCACTGAACAGAACACAGTGCTGTGATCCTCTGCTTCACCTAGAGACAACTTGGCTTCTTTCTGTGTGCTCTTTTCAAAGCTGTCTGATGTGCTGACTAAGAGCTTAAATGCTGTAGTGGGAGAGGAGAAAAAAAAAATTAATTTTTGGATATTATAGGATGTCCTTTTCCTTTCCTTAAGTGATTAGAGGCAGATGTCAACCCTCCAAAATATGCAGCAAAAGTCATTATTTGGTGCACAGATGGCTTTCTTCATATACTGAAGGAGTTTTAGGGGCATTTGGGACTTAGGTATTTACGAGGACAATTGGAGGTATGGAAAGGTTGGCTGCTTTTAGGGTAAAACCAGACATTCACCATGAAAAGAAAGGTACCTTGAGCTTAAATTGATATAACGGAGAGAAAGCCTACAAGTGATGTAACAAAAAAAAGGAATGTGAATTTCTTCCCATGCCCTGGAAATCTGTTTCTCATTGTGCTTTGGTTTATCTTTTTCTTTCTCCCTCTTTATTTGCCTGTGTCATTTTTGTTCATCTTTCTCCATCCATTCTAGTTTTAGCATCCCAAGCTAACGCAGCACAATGTAAATATCATGCACAACCCTCTTACCTAGTAAACAAGTGTACATGTTAGATATCAGAACATGATGAAGCAACTCTGAACACATCCTGTGTCCTAGATCCTGTGTGACTCATATGTCATGGCAGTTAATCAGCTCTAATTGAGTAAAGCAGGAAAAAAAGGATAAAACAAAAAAAAAAAGAGGGGGCTTGGTTGATTTTTGTTTTCTTCTTTTTTAAATAGTACAGGAATTCTTTTCTATTAATAAAAGGAAGGAGATTTTTTGTGTTGCCTCCATTTAAAGATCTGGGAGTGCTCTGTGTGTTCCTTGCAGGCAGATTGGGAGTATGCAGAGGGATTAAGCAACTCTCCACAGGAATGCAGGCATGCTGAGCAGAGATACAGATTTTAAACGAGGCAAAGCCACTGAAGGTATAAAGTAAAGAAAGCTTCACCAGTCAAATAAAAAGTGCAAAACATGGGAATTTCTCTAATTGAGGTAGATCTTATTTATCTAGCAGAAATTAGTCAAAATAGAGAGTGACACTTCTAATTCACGACGGGGAAACTGTTGGGATGTTAACATCATATTAAATTGTTCTGAAAGGAAACTTTCCTAAGGTGGCTTGGGATTTTAGGTTACAGAGCAATACAGATGATGCTGTGCATTTTTCAGGTCTGCTCAAAGGTGGGAAAACTCAGAGGCTAGATATAAGAGAGAAATGTATCCATTAAAATATATTGATGCTCATAAGCTTGCATACATGACAGCACTTCTTTTTTGCCTGCTAAATGGCCTAAATTCCAGAGAGTGCAAATCAGAGATTCATAGTACCTGTTATTCTTGGGTTCTTTTTTACCTAAACACCAGCACATTCTTAAACAGTTTGGAATAACTGCTAAATCTGCAGTGTTTCTCTCAGAAATTACTGCCTGGTAAAATGCAGACCCATAAAAATTATTTTAGAGGGCTGTAAAACTTCTCTCAGGAGAGCACAGAGTAGGAGTCCTGGTGAAGGGGGAAGGGTGTTGTGGGCACAGCTGGGGCTGGAACAACACCACATCCCTTCTTCTGGAGCTCCACCAGTCCACATCCCTCCTGCTGAGCCTGGAACACCACCACATCCCTTCTTCTGGAGCTCCACCAGTCTTTCTGGTTACTAGAGTTCTGATCTCCCTCCTTGGAAGGGCTTTCTTGCTCACACTGCAATGCTCTGGAGCAGCACCAAGGAATTTCTAAGGAGTATGGGGAGTTCGAAGGAGGGAAGAACGCTTACTGTCAATAGAAAGTCAATATTCTCTCTTTTTACTTATGATCCGTTCAGTATTTGATCTGGAATCTCCATTTTCATCAATCTTCTCACAGCATGAATTCTCTTGATTGCCTTTAAAGGAGGAGTGCTGTTGCAGTGAGCTCTACTGTGCCTGTTTTACAAGAGACACCTAGAGATGTATCTCTTGTTGTGCACTCACTAGGTGCACCATCTTTTTAGATAATTGGGTTTTTACTCTGTGTTTTAAAGAGCAGAGGCATTAAAGGCATTACTGCATTACTCTGTCACAGTCCTGGAGAATTCATCCTGTCACGTACAGTTTTACTCAAACTGAATCACCATTTTTTGAGGGACGTTTTGGTTCTGCAGAGAAAAGAAAGGATGGCACCAGGTAGGAGCAGCAGGTTGGTGCACAGGGTGTAACTCAGCATCCTTGGGGCCTTGGCAACTGCCCCAAATCAGAGTTTATAGGGAACAGGAGAATTGTGTTGCAGAAAAGTATTGCAGCTCCTCCTTTGGTGAGTGCAGCCTCTGCACCCCAGTCAGCAATCAGCTGTGGGTTGAACAGCAAAAACTGAGCTTTAGCAAGTTCCTACCAGCTGCAATGCAATGAACTCATCGTGCTGTGATATAACATATCTCCCCTGTAAGCACGACACAACAAAAGGCTGCTGAACTGGTTTTGGCAAGTTTTTTTCAGGCAATTTCCTGCTAAAAGAGAATTTTGGCTCTTCTGGTCCCCATTGGCACTGCAGTTGCATTTGTGAGGTCCTGGTCTGTCATTTTGATGTTACAGTGCAAACATCACCGGATAACAGGTGTGTTCTTGAGTACTATGTGGTAGTGTGCAAAAGTGAGCCCAAAAATCATCCTTCTGGATAAAGAAGTTTCTTTGGCACCGCCCAAACATTGCCTGGTATGTACACCATGTCTCTGGTGTGGAATAGTAAAGTATCCTCACAGGATTCCACCATCCCTCTCCTGATTCTCTCATCAGGTGATAATCAGGTAGGTCCAGTTTCCAAACTTGTCTCTCAGTTTTGAGCAGCTTTTGTTTTGGAGATGGAGATCCAGATGTCTGCACTTTCAGCTGAACCTCTGGAAATCCCTGCATACAAAAAGAAAAGTGGAGTGCAAAACAAAGCAACAGAAGAGACAAAAGGTTAGAGAGGTGGCAGAAACATGAGGCAGGAGGTGGAGTCTAAGCAACAAAGAGAGGCAGAGACAGCAACGTCTCAGTTTTCATCCACCAGGAATTAATCAAAGATTTCTAAACATTTAGACAAGGTCTTTTCATGCTTGTCAGAGGTTTATCTTCTGTAAATTGCTATTAGCTTGTTAGCTGGTTAAATCAGTCAAGTCACTGTGCCAAGCTCCTATCCCTAGAGGCATCATCACTCCAATTAGTCAACAAACCACTTGGTGTCTTTGGAAGAAAAAAAAAGGAGTAAAATCAGGCTGTCATTGTCCTAAAGTGGGTACTTACAAATTGGAAGACCTCAAACCTTCAAATACCTTCATTCTGTGTATTTCTCAATTTTCCCAATTGTGAAATAGAGACAGTTTCTCTTTTGCCCGTGGGGTGTGATTTATATTTTAATTCATTCTTTGCTGTCTGTGGAGTCTTATTACGACCTTTGGATGAAGGAAGCTGTATTTATTCAAGCTGGTAGTACTGCTGCTTTGAAGACTTCTCTGATCTATGGAAATCAGTAGATTCAGTGGCCTAAGCCAAATTCTGACTCTTTCTCTGCTGCTTGCAACAAAGAAACTCCAGCATTGCTCCAGAGACATAAGGAGTTCAACAATCCACTAATCCCCACGTTTCTCTAAGTCTAGGATTAATTACAAATATGCTCAGCAAATCTCATAGATTTCTGCTGCAGGGGCTCTGTGGACCCAAGGCAAAAGAGATCAAAAGAAGACTAAACATTCACAAGGTCGTGTTCCTGAATGCCCTTCAGAAGCAGATCTGTTGAGGAGGAGAAATTCCTGTAATAAATATTACCAGCCTGGATGAGAACCAGTCAGAGTGATGGTGCTTGAGAGTCCTTTCAGGAAGGAGAAGATCTCTGCACTTAACTTGGGCTCTGCAGCATAATCTTTGAAAACCCTGAAACTGAAGCACAAGAACAGAAAACCTTACTCAATCCCAGTGCAATTGCAGTGACATTTCCAAATTGCTCTGCCCTGGGGAGAAGCCTGAATTCTGTTTCCCCCAAGGGACATATTGAGCTCTTTCTTCAAATGATGACACATGGAGGCATTCCTTGAAATCCCAAATGACTAATAGATTTCTTGCCTCGATCTGCCTTAGCTGCATGGGTGTCAGAAACATTTTGAAAGGCTTTTCACTCGTGAATAGAGAAGGACTGTCCCCTGGAGTCTTTGTGTCCAAACCCAACAGACAGCTGCCTCCCTGATGAGACAAATCTGCCTGGATCTTGAGGCCATGGACATCTATTAGAGCCTCAGGAATGCAAAAGTTAGGGCTAGAAGATACCCTGGTAGGCCATGTAGTCATCCTACCCCACAGGAGAATTTAGGGATTTAAAGTCTGCAACTTCCCAGCCAATGGGCTCTGTCTCTCACCAATGCTGGCATTCCAAGGAAAGTTTTCCTCAATGTCTGCATCCTGAACCTTCTTTATGCCAGTGTAAAGCCATTACTTCCTGCTATATCCAAAGTGAAAGCAGGCAGATGAATCATTCACCACCTCTCTGCAGCAGTCTAGAGCCTTGTCTTGATTTACCTTCTCTGTGCTGAATGGTCTCACCACAGCTTTTCCTCTCAGGTAATTTTTGAGCACTTCAGGAGATCCCTGTCAGTCTCTCTTGGATCATCCCCAGTCCATCCATGCATCCTTTCATTCACAGAATTTCAGCCAAGCTTTCATCCCTGCTGTGTGGAGCAGAAGGAATTTTTCTTGCATCTTGTGGCTCATACATTTGTTTACACATCCTAGCCTGGTGTTTGCTTTTTTTGTTTTGCAACAGCATGACATTGAGTCACATTCAGTATGTGATTGACTGTGTAACCCCTGCAGCCTTCTCTGAAGATGTGAAGCACTCACATGATGAGACAAACTTATCCTTTCAGTCTGGCAATCTCATCCTTTCAGGCAGCTCCAGAAGACTTGTGGGATAATTCAGCCCTATTAGTTTCATATCTGGCAAGCTGTACAAGAGATTTCACTGTCAGTTCCCATTTCTGTGTAACAGCCCAGCTAACTATAACATAGTGCAGTGAATCTAACAGCAATGGTTCTTGGTAATTGAACTTTTCATGAAGGGGATGATTGCAGAAGGGGAGCTAATTAAAATTAAAGAATTTCCCTTAATTATTTTATTTTATTTTATGGCATTTGCCATAGGCCAGTGGTTTCATAGTCCTCATTGCTTATGGTTTGGTTTTTTTTAATCTCCTTGTGAAAACAAATTGGGTTAGAAATAAAGGAGGGTGAGACAGCATAGGAGAGTAAAACAGAGGATGTGCAAGTGACAGAGTTGTTTGGAGTTGAAGTTGTGGAAGGTAGCTTGTGGAGTCATGCTCAGGGGCTTGAGACAAGTCCCTGCTGCATGCTATCCTATAAATGTTTTTCTACATCTTCATGAATCCTGATGGATTCATTAAGGAAGAAATTTTTAGGAGAGAAGAAAGTATTTTGAAAAATTTCAGTTTAGAACAAGTGACTAAAATGAGAAGACTTCAGCAAAACACGGAAGCATTTGTGAAAATTGATTCATCGGCTCCTTTTCCATTCATAAAATATTCTATGAGTTAGTTTTAGGTTGCTGTGTTTGTTCTTGCAGTCTGTCAAAGGATAAGGACAAACTGTGGACTGAGCAATGCTTATTACCTGCAAAACTGGTTTGCCTTCCATCTGTGTGTTACTAACAGTACCAAAGGCAGTCAAAACAGAATGAAGGAGCAATATCAAAATTATTTTTCCCATGTCTATGTTTGTTCTTTTAACACCCTTTTCACTGTTTCATAAATAATAGCAGCTTATTCCATTTAATTATAGTTTTTAATTAGTTCCCCCATTGAACTCAAACATTAGCACAGCACTGCCTTACAAACTGTTTACAGTTTGTAAACAACTAAAAGAAAATGCTAAAATCCCCCAAGTCGGTTCAATTTGATTTTGTGTTAGTGTAGAATATTTTTGGTGTTACTAGGCCAAAGTTTACTGTCCTCTGTTTTTCTCAGTTCTTGTTTGCACAGACTTTTTAGAAGTCGGTGGAAATTGCATCCATATAAAGACTTAATTTAAAATCTTTTTTTCAAAATCAGGTCTTTGTTTCATGAGAAGTTTCATCATGTTTGTCAAATTTATGTTTTTTTAATTTTTTTCTGTGCTGGGAGCTGGGTCTTGGCCAGCAGCAAGGCAAGTGATGGGTTTAGTGTGTTGCAGATCAGTCAGAACAAGCAGTCAGGGTGAAAAGCTTGGAAGATGTCCATTACAGCAGCCTATAACATTAATAGCATTAAAAATCATTTTCAGACAGATCAATATGAATCCTGTTTGCTCCGAGCCTGAGGGTGATTGAAGAGAAAGGGAGCCTTGGGAGAAGAGGGAGTGAAAACACAGACTGTAACATCTTATTTTCATCAAGTGAAAACAAAATCTTTGAAATTCAAGCCCATTTGGCAGGATGTTTGCCAGCCCTGAGCTGCACTCTGACATGGAGGAAATCTGAATTCTTAGAGATGTTTCCACCAGGACTGGGCCCCCCTGAGTGATGGGTGTCATAAGAATTATAGGATATTAATAAGGTTCTTGACCTCTTATTGTCCAGCCTGTAATGTTTTTCTCAGTTTTTGTTTTTCTGCATGAGAATAAATATCAGCTCCAGGGTTTATCATAGTAAAAGAAAGTACAGGTACATGGGATGCCTCTCCTCTCTTCTGGCATGATAATTAGTGCTCACCATAGTTATTTACAGAGTTTTCAATTGCAAAAATGGCATGGGTGCAATCTTCATTCCTTATTAGTGTCTGAACTTAATTAGAAATCCTTCTTCCTTGTTTTTAATGAATTAAATGCATTAGCGTGTATTAACCTATTTCATAGCTGTTTCTCTTTTCTTTCCAATTTTTGTTCCTGCTGGTTTGCCAGCCAGGCTGGTGGAAGTCTAGGTATTGTGTGAAAAATTACGGTGTTTCAAAACTTGGTTTTGTTGAATATTAGAAGGAAAAGTTGGAAGTATTCTAAATGCAATATTTGCAAGATTCCCCTTGTCTGTAAAGGGAAATTCTCAGAGAGTTTCACTGCAGAAATAGCAGAGCCTCACATTTAAACATTTTTATGGAACAGAAGTGTTTTAACATTCCCAGATCTGTGTGTTTGGCTTGTTTGAAGCAAATCCAAACATTTTTTTCTGAGGTGACCTCGTGTTACCCTGCAGCCACCCCAGCAGTGCTGTGAGCCCTGATGGAGCATCCTGCAGGCTGAGGGGACCCCAGCCTGGCTGGGTGCAAGCTGGTGGCATCAAGTAAGAGCTTTATTTTCTCTTTATCCCTGCAATAGGCACACCTAGGAGGATGAAGCACACACTTGTCTTACAAGAAATGAAAATTCCTGCCCTGGTTTGACTGGGGGAGGCCTGGCAAGAATCCAAATTCCATTTTCCAGCTTCTTGTCCCTGGGTCTGTTTCAACATCAGCAGCAACTGAGGGTCAGCAGAGTGGCTCTTGGGAGTCAACCAAGGGACTGAAGAACTGGCAAAGTTCTTTGGGGTTTTTTTGGTTTGCCTAAATTAGCAAAACCTGCGAAAAATCTAAAGCACTTCTCTCACTTCTCCTTGCCCAGAAAGTCTTGCTACTCTGCAGAGCTGCAGTCCTGTGAGCTTTATCTGTTTAAAATGAAATCAATTTCTATTCTCTGGGTACTGCACAGGTCACAGTCATGTTTTTAATTACCAATTAGCCTTCCATTAAGGAAATAAAATGAGTTTTATGTGCTGGTTGTCAGAGGTCCTTATATCTGCCTCATTTCATGTCCTGTCTGCTCAAGCAAGAAACCGAAGAGAAACCTACTCAGGGGTAGTAAACAAAACATGGAAACCTTTGTCCCACAAAAGGAAGGATGGAGCCTGAGATGAAGAAGCTGTAAGGACTTTTCATTTTTCATCTCCTTCAGCTATGTTTTCCTTTCTGCCATGAGCACGGTGAACAGAATGTTAAATATGCCCTTAAGTTACTCATGGAAAGAAAAGGTCACACACACGTGCACTCTCTCTCTCTCTCTCTGTCCTTTTCTCTCTTCCTTTCATCCATGCACGTTGTATGTTTGTATGAATGTGTACAGAGAAACCCCAGCCCTAGAAGGTTGAGTTGTGGGACCAGTTTATTTGCTGAGAAATTTCAAGAGGGTGAGGTTATAAATAGTCATAAATTCAATTTATTTATAAAGCATTCCCTGTCAGGCATCACTGCACAAACAATTATGAAAGAATTGTAGTAAATTAAAAACATAAATTAGAGCATCCCAAAATGTACGAGAGTGATGAGATTAAAACATGTTTGATGGAGTTGTTTCAAAAGTGGGATTTGGTGAGGTCTGGGTGGTCATTCAGAGAAAAGTCTGCTAAAACAGAAGGTCCAGGGCCAGATTTCTGCAGGGGCTCACTTGCAGCTCCAGCCCTTAGCTCAGGGGTTGAGAGTGATCCACAGAAGGTCTAAAGAGTGTTGGCTGTGTCCATGGTTTATTGAGGAGCCTGTGTTTGCTGAGATCTCTTTGCATGAGAGCTCCTCCTTCCTTTGGCTGCTGCTCCTTTCTGGAAATGTGCTCTGTGTCAAGGCAACACCAACCCTTCTGTCAGCTCAGCACGTGGGTGTGCAGGTTTGGGCTCCCCTTGCAAGGCAGTTTAGGGAAAGTTTACAATTTTTTTAGTGCTTTTTAGGCAAATTTGGGAGAAAATCTCCGAATGGGATTCCCTCCCCAATGAGTCCAGACTCCAGAAGTGTTTCTTGTGGTGATGTCTCCACAGGATTTCTCAGAGAGACTCTTCTCCCTGTGAGCTGATGAAAGACTATTTTATGGGTGCTAAACTGACCAAGAGTTCCAGGTTTTGTCTCTTTACGTTGTTAGTGGGAAAGTGAAGAATTTGTGGGGCGGGAGAAGTGTTTTGAAGGTTTTGTTTTGATTCTCATTTTCTTCTTTTAGCACGTGGTAATAAACCTATCTTTATACCTTTTAAGTTTGAGCCTGCTTTTCTTTTCTCCTAATCCTATCTCACAGTAGGAAAAAGAGTGGGTGAATCTGGGAGACACTCAAACTACTACACTAATTTTGAGAAATATAAATCGGTGAGCATGAAATGACTACACCTGAGAAGTTGTAAAGACAAAGAAGTGGGCAATTCAGCCTACCAGACAAAATTAGTAGCGAAATTCTCACTGATTAAGAACATATTTTAGTCTATCCTGGCATATACTAGAATTATTCAAAACTTTGTAGGACCAGTGATATTTTAAAAAGTAAAAAACTTAAAAAGTCAAACCAGAAAACCCATGAAAACAAAACAACCCCACCAAAAAACCACCCCCCCCCAAAAAAACCCAAAACAAAAAAAAAAATCACCACCAACCAAACCATCAAACAAAAAACCACAGCAACACAACCATTCCAAAACAAAATCCAGCTTTCTGAGAGAAATTGTTCTTCATTAAGTTAAGGGTATGGAATATGACTCTTCTTCCACACTTCTTACCCATGAGGAGACTGTAAAAAATCCTTGGCACATAGAAAGTCTCATTCCAGGTATATTTTCAAAGGAACTCACTATCCCCATGTTGAGCCCTGTTGGGAATTCTGTCCATTTTGGAGCCTAGTTTTCGGTCATCATTTTGGAAAGATGTCTGAATATAACCATGAATGTTTCCCAGTGTGGCTGCTCATGGGGCAAGTCTAAGTTTATAGGGCAAACAAACCATAGTTGCCATAAAGTTGGTTGCAAGCAGTTAAATTGTCAGCTCCTGAAATAATGTAATTGATTGGAAATTAATAAATCTCATGGGGGCAGGTTGACTTCTTTTTTGGCAGTCACATGGTTGGGCTTCACCTTTGTTAAGCCTCATGCCTACCACTAAGAACCTTAGAGACTTATTGAAAAATGATGTGCTGAAAGCAGTGATTGTGTAATGATGCTCAGATTAAAGTGATATCATGATAAGAACTCCAGACCTGCCCCTTTAGGGGCAGTCCTTTAGGACTTGGCTCATAGGTGGTGCAAAACCCTAAAACCACTAGAGCTGATGTTGCTGAGGTCACGTAGGCTGCTTCCAAAACCAAGTGTGCTTGTGTATCCTGCTTAGAATGATGCATTTGTGGAGAAGACCTTTTAGAAACTGTCCTAATGAATCATTATTTAATTAGATAGTTCTCTAGAATCTCTTGTTGAGTGGAGATAAATACACACACAGAGTTCTCTCTGGCAACAAAACACTCAATATTTAATACTAGCATGTTTTTTAAGATTAATAATGATTTTACAAATTAATCAAGTGGAGCACTGAAATGCTTTGTGGCTGCTGGACTTGTGTGTTTTGTTGTGTACGTGATTGAGTGCAGACACCTGAGCATGGTGGGCAGCCAATTTCTCACTTATTTGAGTCATTTTGAGAGCTGGGTGAGACACATATGCCTCATGATGATCTATTAGATACAGTTGTTGGGCTGGGGCTGCTCTGATTTAAATGGATGGTTCTGGTACCCAAGTCTTGATCAGTGGTTGGTAGAGGGAAAATGATGGGGATGTTCCTAATGGCTGTGTTAACCTTGGGAGATGACACTGGGCTGCCTCACTGCCCCAAAAATGTGTAAAGGAAACTAGCAAAAGCTTCTTCTAGGGGTGAATTTAATTCCTAGGCATGGTAACAACACCTTGGTACCTTTTAATTTCTATCCAGAGATCCTAAATGAGGCTCTCTCACTCATAAACCTTATGCTGCCTTCCCTAATTTTGCTTCCTCCAAGAAGGGTAATCTCTTATTGGTCTGATCAAAATATAAAGTGACAGTTCATTTCAGTTTAATCAGAGTAGTGGACCAAAACAAAAAATTAAGATCCGACCTTCTTTGCCTCTTCAGAGCTGTTCAGTTTGGAATATTTGTTCGTGGCCAGTTTATATGGTTTCAATTCTTGGTCATGCCAAAGAAAATCTGAACCCATAAGGAACATATTCTCTGGATCTGACTCATATATAGACAGGATCCTATTGTTCTATTTCAGTCAAAAAAAAAAAGTTAATCTTGAGCAGCAATACCCAAGAGATTTCTGCTATTGCTAGACAAAGACAGTAAAGAAATATTTTATAAGCG
Source organism: Pycnonotus jocosus (assembly GCA_013400435.1). NCBI lineage: Eukaryota > Metazoa > Chordata > Aves > Passeriformes > Pycnonotidae > Pycnonotus > Pycnonotus jocosus. The sequence goes on along the minus strand of VWYP01028261.1, from coordinate 667,792 downwards.
TTAGACATTGTTTAATTGGCACCAGAGTTCAAGTTTTAAGTTTGAATGGATGCATAATCCTTTATGTGTATCCAGAAAGGTGCTTGCTTGACCATCTCTATTATGAACAATGAGGCATTCCACTGGGAAGTATTGATGTACAATGGAAAGGAAATATCAAGTTTATTAGGTTATTCTGAGGAGTAGAGGAACATTTAGAGTTATAAAACATGTATATAGAGTCTCAGAAAAAAAATATAGCTTGAATAGGGATTTTTGTAGGTTTTCTAGTTCAAATTTTATCTTCAAGCAGGACTGTCTTCAAAATTAATCAAGATGTCCAGAACCTTCTCTAGAACAAAGGTTTTAAAACAATATTCCTATTGTGTTGCTACCCAAATGTTATTGGCACATCACCCCTTTCTGAAACGTAGACCTCCCAATAATGGCATTATTCTGTATACTTGGGGCTTGTTTTACCACTCTGCTAGTGAGAAATGTAGGTGAAATGATGATAAATCAGAACAGCAGTGGCATTCATCATCTCTGTTCTGGTTTGAGTGAGCATGAGCAGGTGGCTGACTGGAGGGAAAAGTGTGTTTGTACAAGGTAACAAGCACAGGGGATTGACCCCTGTGCTAGGGTGACTTTAGGATGCTTGTATCCCCAGTCATCATTTTCTATGCTTGTGGATGCTTTCCTTGTTGAATAAACAGGGTTTTTTCCACTTTTCTCCAAGGAAATATTTTCCTGAACCAGTTGGCAGAGGGTCTGCTTGAATCTGCTTTCTAGAGGGACCCCTTTGGAAGTTTCCTCCCAAATTTGCCCTAAACCAGGACAACTCCCATCTACCTTGGCTCTTCATTACAATTGGGCTCTGAAACACAGCATAATTCCACTAAACCTGTAAATAAATTCAATTTGATTCTTGTCAAAGTGCTCTAAAACCAATGATCTTATAGACTAAATTCTGCAAAAGTGTTATGTATGAAGCATTCATTGATTTGCCTGAATATAGGGCATGTGTATGAGGCCTGTAATAATTTAAAAGTATTTACGTTCTCTCTTCTATTCATTTCAGGGGAAGTTCTTTAAATACATCGTGGGCACGTTGTGAATTACCATTAAGTACTGAAGGCTGGCTTGCACTATATTCCTGTTTTATAATTGCTTCTTTCAGATTAGTGAGAATTCTGTCTTTCATTTACTCTTGTCTTAGACACCTTTAAAGCAAATGTATGTGAGCAAATCCCTCATTTACCAGGGGTTAATTAAAAGTTTCTGCAGTGCTTGCTATGAATTTAGCTCTGCTCATTTGAGAGCCTGACACTGTCTTTGGCTGGAGTGCAGAGAAGGCAGTGCTGATCATATTTGGAAATCAAACCTTTCAGAAGCCTTTCTGACTTCTGTTTACCAAAATGATGGGTTAATCTTCAGTTCAGTGGTGGTCACCCACTTTCTTCTTTGGGATTGTTTTGTCAGGTAAAATCAAATAATGTTCTTCTACTCTAATTTTGGGGATATCCTTTTTTGGGGAACGCATAAAAGGGATGCTGTGTTTTAGGACCAGAAATAGCAGCAAATGGAGTTATGTTCAGCAGTATGACATCTTATCATCTCTTTCTTTCTATTAAATGGATATGACCACTTGTTCCTGGAGTGACAGTAGTTTTAAGGAGAAATTGAAAAAAAAAATTGCCAAACATGCTCTGTCCTGTAGGTTTTATTCCCTCACGTGCTTGTGTATTTTCATGCATACTTGGCTGAAAATGTCTCCTGAGTAACTAAGTATACTCAGAAGTAACTCACTGTTAACAAACATGTCTTACCAACTTCTTTATTGAATTGATCCTCTAAGTGCACACATGTGGCTCTTCCTCACTGAAGGTCACAGTTATTCACATTAGCAGTAGTCTCCAGGTTAGTGAGGATATCCTTATCCCAGATGTGATGATAACCTGTAATCCAAGAATCCTGGAACCTTTTTGCATGGAGTCTCTGGGCTTTCCCAGCACTGCAGTTCAGTCTCCTTCCTGACCATGAGAAAAGATTGTTTTCCCTGCTGGGAGAAGGTCTGAGTGCTTCCACTCTGATTTGTACCTTTCAGAGCCTATTTCCATAAGCATTGCCAAAACATCCTATATGACAGAGGCCCCTAAAATACTGCTGTTTTCCTTGGATATCTGGGTATTTGCATTACTGAAGAGATCTGTTCTCTTGTGTCTAAGGAAGCCTTAGGGAATAATAATGCGGGCTCAGATGTAACTGAGGTCAAACAGGCAGCCCCATAAAGGCTCTAACTGCACAGTGCTTGTGACTCATTGCTTCAAACACACAAGCTGTAGTTTTTGAAACATGGTTTGTACGTAACAAGCTGATCAGAGTGCAAGGAGAGAGACAGCAAAGTCTGAGAAAACATTTAGGGACTGAATTTTAGGTTGTAAGCACTTTTGACTGATGTATGAAATGCAAGAACCTGATTGTGATTTAATCTTTCTTGCAAAGAAAATGTTATAATCGAGCAGGGTGGGTGGATGGATGGATGGATGGATGGATGGATGGATGGAGTTTAGAGAACAGAGATCAAGATATAGGGAATCATTCTGATGACCATTTCTCAGGAACTGGTCTACTCACTTTCTGACAGGAGAAAAGCCTTATGGCACCCTGGAATAATTTCCTTGGATTTCCTGTTTTCAGGCTCCGTTTATGAACCCAAGATGATATTAGCTACAGTTAAAAAATTATAAACAAAACCAAATGTATTGCTTCTTTGGAAGACACATAGGATTAGAGAAGTTTCATACATAATACAGTAATCCTCTTTTGGTAATATATCTTAGAGCCTTAACAGTAAGTTAACATTTATTTCTTTGTTATGAGTTAGATGATGTACAGGTTGCTTCTTGGCAGCATTGGAGCTGGCTAATCTATCAGCTAGGGTAGCTGATGCTCCTATCCTATATCTACAAAAAACCCCAAAACAAAGTCAAGCAGGGGTACAGCCAGCCCTATAACATATGTGCTCCAGGGAATGTTCCACTTTCTAAAACTTTTATCCTTCCTCTTCTTCCAGTCATTTTTTTGTGTGTTTTTTCTTTGGTTTTCAAAACATTTATGTCCCTACTGTCCAAGCAGGAAGCTCCTGCTTTGTAATTCTGCAGCCTGCAGTATGCCTCATGTGCCTCAGCCATATGACCATAGTTCCCATTTCCAAGAGACAAATTAAAAAATATAATTTCTTCTTTCTTGCATCTCCAAAGTTCCTTCTCTTTTGATGCTGTGGTTTGGTTTAGTGTTTCAAGGGGCAATGCTGTTGCTATGTCCTTTCAGTCCCATAAAGGTAGTGCTCAGCTCTCTCAGTAGGGAACTCTCTCAAAGAGAAATACTAATGTTTGTCTAGCTTGGCTTCTTCTAAAATTGTGCCAAATCAGCTTTTCAGAGGCATTGGGATGATGGATACTTTGCAGTGCTGTGTCCCTTGGGAGATTGAAACACTGGGCCTAAGTGAGTTCTACCTCATCTGTGAGAGCAAAGCTTCAAGTGAGCAATCAGAAGTGCAAATCCCCATTTAGCACAGACAAATTCATCTTTCTGTGACTGCTGAGGGTGAGAGAGGGTCCCATCACTGCTAACCTAATGCAAGGAGTGGCTGAGTCACATCTCTGCCCTCACTGGGCATCAGAATTGGGACTGCAGTCCACATTCCAGGGAACTCAGTTATGTTATATCATTACTGAGTTATGCTCTGTCCATAAAGGCTCTTTAGTTTTATAGTATAGGAAGAAAGGGGGACACAAATTATTTAGTAGACTTTTCAAATTCTTCTTGAGTCTGAGCAGGAGTAGCTTTCTGAAATGGTCTTGGAGCAGCTGCACTGTTTAATCTCAGCAGTATTTTTCCCTCAGTTTTAGACCCTGAAATCATTAATTTAAGTGCAGAGGATCATAAAAATCTATCCTCTGCTCAACATTCTGTATCTTATGTTAATTTCAGAAGCTTTTATAGAATTTTATTTTTTTTATGGATCTTTCCACCTTAGCTGAAGCACTCTAAGGAATTTATTCACACAGCTTTTAGTTGTATATATGTATATATCAATGTATAGGTGTGTATATATGCATGTGTGTGCAATACTTTGGCATATTAAATACCCCCATAACATGGTTCAACAAGCAGCGTTTATTACAATAACAAAAAGTGTCTGTAGTCCCAAAGGCATCCTTAGAGACAGAAAAGGTATGAAGCTCCTAAACCCAGCCAATGGAATGTGTTAGTTGTTGATATATTGTCTGCTCTGTGCAGCACTAAATAATTTTTAAATAGTAATTAAAAAAAAAGTTGTTCCATGTTGTTGTTGAGGTGGCTACAACATATAGAGGGATGTAGTGAAAGTTTAGGTTTTTGTTTATTATGGTGGTATGTTGGATTTCTATATATATATTTTTCATATTGTTTATATTTATTTATTGTTACAATAAATTAATATAGTGTTTATTGATATAGAGTAGTTTTTACTACTGTTTTTAGTTAGTATTTATAAAAATTCTTAAATTTTTTTTAGTTGTAGGTGTTTTTTGTTTATTTTTTCTTCTTGGTTTCCATGTCAACAGCCTTGGTAGAAATTCCTTTCAGGAGTATACACAGATCTTATCAATTAACTCTTTCTGGCTCACAGACCAGCTGTTAGCCCCTTCTACAGTTCCAGAATTTTCCCAAGTCTTTTCCTTCATGGACTTTCACTGTCATTAGCAGAGGTATTTCAATGGAATGAGGCCAGGGACAGTGTTTGCTGTTCCATTGCTGGGCATAGGACCAGCCTCAGCCCTTCCACATCCCCTGCTCTGCCCTCCTGCTCCTCATGGCACCTGGAGCTGTTGGGTGGGCTCCTTCACATCCCCTTGTGCCACCTCAGCTGTGGCTACTAAAGGAGGTTTTAGGACCTGCAACACTTTGTCATGAGCCTGTGTGTGTTTACAGAGGGAGGTGAACTGAGCCTGCAGGGCAGCCTCAAAGGCAGGGTGAGGAGCAGATTGGGCCTTTTTGTGGGAGGGAAGAAGAGCTTGTCCACAACTGTGCAAAGCTCCTGGTTGAAGCAGGGAGTGAGAAAGACTAATTATTGTGTTGGGGTGCCATGAGAGAAATCTCTGTTTCCATCCTCAGGGTGTTCATTTGGCACTAGTGAGGCCATCACCGTTTCAGGCATGGCATTCCTAACTTTCATCCTCAGTTCAGGGCAGCTTCTTCCCCCATCAGAGCCCATTTTCATCTTTCTTCAGTCTCTGCACAGGGTTTATCTTGTCCTTTCAGACAAGGGGCATTGCTCCATGAGCTGTCTGTGTGGGGTTGTGCCTTGGGCCATGCTGGCAGAGCCACTGGCAGCACAAAGGTGCAGGGCAGCTGGGAACACCACATGGACTTCCCATCAGCGGGGTCATTTTGCATTTCTTTTGGGTTTTATTTGAGAGATTTCACAATAGCTGGTCCTACTGCACAAAAGTGTGTGTGGAGATGGATCGTTTGGGTCTGTTTGGCTGTGATTTGTGTGTCAGTTCTCAGCTGTAGTGGAAGGAGAAGGGCTGCTATGTCAGTCCCTCCTGGGAGAGTGCAGGACATCATGGTGCTCTTTGCTGTGCTCAAGCTCCTGGTTGGACTCCTGGTTGCAAGCACTTACTATTTGTAGAGCTGGGAGCATAGTGTTGTATGCTGTTGTTTCCTTTTCTGAGTTCAAGGGAAAGGAAATCCTCAGTGTGCTGCTGTGTCTCCATCTGGGACAACGACAGACAAATCCTCTGCTGTGGGTGTGCTCCAAAGCTTTACTACTGGATCAGATAACTGCAGCATGACACTTTTTCTTTTTTTAGGTGTTCTCTGTACTAAGCACTGGGGGATACTGCAGGCATTGGGAAAGCATTGTCTGAGGGAAGCCAGCAATATTTCACAGGACAAACATGTGCCTGCTACTGTCAGATGGAGTTTCTCAGTCGTTTAAAATATCACGTTAATGCAAACATGCAAATGAACTGGCAATTGCTTTTTTTTTTCGATCTTCAGGCTTCTAGTGAGTTGTTAATTACCTGGAGCTGAATGGAAGATATTTGAATGGGCAGCTGTCAAATGATGGAATTATTTTTTTTGTAATCCTGCTCATCCTATGTTGCTGTATAATATGAAAATGTCACACATGCGTTCAGCTGGACAGGAGAACAGGGCAGTTGCAATTTGGGGCTGAAAAGAGAAATAGTGACCTGTCTGACTGTTGTGCTGGGTATCCTTTAAGATGTCACAGGAATGCCTAGGAGGTTTTAATTTGTATTTATCTCAGATTTTATTTCTTCAGTGTGAACTTTTAATAACTTTGTAGTTTAACCTTGTAGGGACTTGGTCTCCTTTTGCTGTCATCTAGTTTTCATGTACTTATCTCCCACTCAGCTTGCCACGCAGCACTTGTGTAGCGATTACCTAATGCTGCAGTTTTCCTCCTACTTAGCTGGAGATCCCTTCCATTTCTGCAATACTGCTATCCTTATTCCACACTGGGGCTAAAAGCCCTGGGGATGAGGAATGGTGAGCCTGTGTACTGACTCCAAAAGCCTGCTTTCTTGTCCTAAATCAGGCTGTACTGTAACTGGAAGTGCCTTTGTTTGGATATGCTTAATTGCAGCCTGCATTTCGCAGGGATATGTACAATTCTGACAGAATGACTAAAAGCCTCTAGCATTAGTCAGCCTGATCTGTGAATCACGTATCACCAATATTCAGCCTACTTATTCCCCAGCAACAGAAAAGGGAATCCCAAAGAAGGCTCAGTTTGACATACACGGCAGTCTCATGTGGGCTCCTCTTAATTTTCCCCATCTCTCCCCACATCATTGCATGCAGCAACGCTTCCTCTCCAGAGGCAGAAAAGGATGTAGTTCATTCCTGATGGCTGACAGTATTTGCCCTGAGGGCTGGGAAGTTCCTGCCGACCCTGTCCCCTCCTGCTTTGCACAAGCCTGTTCAGGGGTCAGTCCCTGCCAAGGCGAGGGCAGCAAATTTCAGAATCGAACTAAGATTTACTGCCACTTGTGCTGTCAGAGTGACCTCAGGCCATGCAAGACTGAGGAGCAAAACCCCCTGGGCAGCAGGCTGGGAGTGGGAGGTGTACCCTGGCGGCAGTCAGCGAGCTGGAGGCTGCAGGGGTGGGCTAGCACAAGAGAAAACATCCTGATCTGTGATTTGTCTCTCCCACTAACCCGTGTCTCTCTTGTTCTCTTGTCTTCCCCAGGAACGAGTGGAATATCTCTTTCTCATAATTTTTACAGTGGAAGCATTTTTAAAAGTAATAGCGTACGGACTCCTCTTTCACCCCAACGCTTACCTCCGCAATGGCTGGAATTTACTAGATTTTATAATTGTGGTAGTAGGGTGAGTACCAACTGTTTGTTTTTCAAGGCACTGCCCACATGGGGACACTGGCAACCTTTGGGAGCATGGGGGTGGCTGAAGGTTTTATTACCGATGGATGACATTTAGGCATTGCTGTCCATCCTGGTCCTCTGGCAAACACTGTTTTAATGGTTGGCAAGACAGGGAAATTAAACTGCTCTTTGGGAACTAGGGGCAAAAAGAGAAAGCAGTCCAAAGCTGTTGGATAAAGTCAGTTGCCTGAATGTGCTTAACTGCAAGAAAATGCATTTGTTTTTAAATCTTTATGAATATTAAAAAAAAAAATCTAGATAATCCCTTGATTAAGATTAAGAGTTTGATGGCAGACAAATTCTGCCATCTTGTGAACTTTTGCTGATGTTTCTCATTCTGAAAGATGGAAGAAAAATTTAAATCCCAGGTTTTCCTACTTACAAACAAAAATAAGTTCCTCTGTTCAACTGCAGTGCTCAGCTGGTGATTTCAACACTTTTAATTTTGACCCTTTTAATCTTTTAACCTTTTTAAAGACTTGTTTTACTATTGTAGATCAAATTGCTACTTTGAGCTGCAACCTTTCTAATTCTCTTATTCCTTTCCATGATTTTCAAGTTTGGCATTTAATTTATTTGAATAATAGCAAAATAATACACCTTCTGCTTTTTCTACCTAAGGGTTAGAGATAAGCAAGGGGTTGGAATTGTGGTTGTTGAAAGGAAGAGGTGAGGGATAAACTACCTCTGAACACAAAGGGAACAAGTATTTCTTTGCCTGAATAATTTGTGCCATCCTCCCACCACTCCTTTGTTAGAGTTTCATCGCCCACAAAAACTTGCAATCTTTTCACCTCTTTACCAAGGAAAGCCTGCATCAGCTCCTAGGGAAAATGTCAAAAGGGACACTCCTAGTCATCAAAACCCCCTCACAACTTCTGCCCCAAATCAATCCGCCTTCCTGACCATTTTTGTGGTGGCCCCAAAATATTTAATCAGCAAACTGCTGTGTGCTTCCCAATACCTCCCACTTCCCGTCACCATGGATAGGAGTGGGTGGAAGGAGAATTCCCAGTGAAGGAGAGGGAGAACACGCAGAAATTTATTCTTAGTCTCAAGACCTCTTGAGCTCCATGGGGGCATAAAGCTTCTCCTTTACAGCAATGCCCATTGTGCTTCTTATTTTTTCCCACCTCCAGACAGAGGATCCCGTAGCACATCAGTACCTGAAAATTGGAAAATCCCAACCCCCTCCCCTGGTATTGCTGTCCAATTCCATCATTGGTTCTGCCCTCAGATATTTCACCTGTTTGGAAATTGCTGCCTAAGTTGAAGAAAGATTGAAGAACAAAACTCCTGTGAATGTGATTTATTCCGTTCTCATTTTTATGAGAAAGGCATTTTGAAGAGAGGACACATTGCCTCCTCTTTTTCCATTGGATGTGAGAGAGCAGGACTCCAGAAATCACAGAGCAGCATTATATCTAGTTTAAGTACAGTCCTTTCCAATTTTCCTACGAGGGCAGTTAATCAGCAAGATGATATTCAGGCTGAAATTAATTCCCTTGCCAATGACAGAAGCTGCAGCTCTCAGCTCTTCTATCTGCTTTTGCCTCCAGCAGCTCTCAGTCACTAGATGGGGAACAAAAAATGTAGCTGGGGAAGGATTACATGAGTATAATAAACATGGCCAAGACCCCAAGGTCTCTGTTAAACAGTAACAATCTCAAGTGACAGATTCCACTTCAAGGCCAGATGGGTTCCTTTGATGTTTATCTGTTTAAACTCACTCGTACAGTACCACAGCCTAGGCTGGTGTGCTGCTTTTCCTCTCCACAGCCCCTCTGCAAAATCTACTTGGTGATACCATCTGTTCTTCTCCTGCCCTGTCTTCTTTTCCTAGGGGCTCCCTGAAATCCCTCAGTGACATTATGTTTAAACTTCAGTGTATTTGAATACTTTGCCAGGAAGGAAGCCCCATGGAAAAGGTTTAAAATAAATTTTGAAGAGAGAGAGGAAGTATGCAAGTGCTGATAACAACATCTCCTTGTGGTGCCTTTTTCTGCCTGTTGATGGAGCTATTGGAGGAAGCTCAATGATTTGAACTCAGCTGGGGCAGAGGGCAGAGAGATTAATTGGTCTGTGGGTCAAAGGATGGTGAGACCATGGTAATTGCCATTTGTGCTTGCTCTGCCTTACCAACCCTCTTCATTTTCAATGATGACTGCCCTTGCTACAAAAGACAGGCTAGGTGGGAAGCACTTCTTCAAATACTGTTGCAAGTTAAGGGATTAAAAAAAACCAAAACAGGTTTTAGATCTTTCAAATCCACCGATACTCAGTTCACCACATCTAGCTCCAATTGATTATAGCATATCTGGCTTCCTTTACCTTCAAATGAACTAGGCAGTACAATAAGAGGAAAATGGACATGTGTAGGACCAGGTATAAATTTCAGAAGGGAATCACAGTTCCTGTAAAGATTGTTTATAACAATGTGCCTGTATACTTTCCCCTGCCTTCTGAAGATAGGGGGGTACCCAAAGGGATTTCAGTGAGTCTAACAAGGCCATAGGAACACGCAGCAGCTGCAGAGGGAAGCACTGAACACAACTGCTCTGTTTTCTGGTGAAAGGATGCATTTTAGTCTGTAGGCTTGTAGCAGCTTAACATTCTTGAAGTGTGGGAGACCTGCTTATTCATCAGCTATATCTTTTAGGGCTTAAAGCTGGCTTCTCTTTAAATAGTCTCTGACCTTTGTATAGCAGTGCTTTCAATGCTGCTTTGAAGAAGGTCTGTGTGAGAGTATCAATCAGAGGCTCTACCAACATTATTAATTAAATGTAGAGACCAGACCCCCTAAGCTGCTCAATGAGGCACAACCCACAAACACTAATGATTAGACAAATTGTCTCCCACTTTCTTCATTTTTGCTGTTCCTCTTTAGGAAAACGCTAAAACTTTCAGCTATCACAGTGATGTCCCTTAATATTAGGAAATTTCTCTTGAGAGAAGACCAGCTTGACAATATTGTGATGGAAGAATATCTGTCTTTCCTGGCAGTGCTGTGGTTTGTCTGCCAAGCACAGTCATTCTCCAAGGACCTGTAACTATTGCCAGAAAAACGAGGTGTTGTAATTTGAAAGGCAGTATTATAGTCTTACTTGGAAAGGTAGGCAGAGAAGATACTTGGACAAGATCTGAAGTCAGAGCAGACTGGAAAATGTGGTCACAGTTTGTCTTTCTGAAGACCTGTGGGGTGTTTCTAGAGGGCAGATGCAAGCATTTTCACACTCACAAATCTCAGGTGAACTGTAAAACACTGTGAAAAAAAAAAAAAAACCTTTGTGTTTTACTCCTTCTTTTATATCTAAGAGGATTTTTTCAGCTATGTTTTTCTGCTGATTTTTGGCCTTAGAAATACCAAGTCCTCTGTTTCCCTTCTATATTTTGGAGGCTCTTGACAAGTTCTTTTCTTATGCCATAAAAATCACAGTGCACTCCCCACAGAGGAAGAGATGAGGAGCAGGTTACAGCCTTATCATGCTGCTGTTGGAGTCATCTAGCAAAGTGAAAACCCTTTTGGTATATCAAATGTCAAAAGGGAAATAGAAAAATACAAGGGAAAAAAAATGAAGCTAGCTTCTTACTTCAGAGGTAAATGTAAAAAAAACCCAAACAAAGCATGGAGCATGTCCATACATGCTTGTGATAAAAATTTGCATTTCTGCTTTTGTAGTTCATGTCTGTCAGATGAATTTAGTTAAGGTGTAGTCATGTCACAAGTGAAATTCAGAAATGGAGGTGATGTTAATTGTGTTTCATCAGTAGAAAGTATGCTATCCAAATGAAAATGGGGCATGAATTTAGGCTGGCAGAAAGTAGCTAGGTGGAAGGAAACAAGGTTGATGTCTGATTTTTTGGAGGAGGGTGGGGTTTAATGGTGAGATTTTCAGTGGCCACAAGAGATTAACTCTCTTGCCTTTTTCTTGCCACCCAAACTCTGATTTCTCTGTCAGCACAGTGTTCTCTCACCCTGTGCTTGGAGCATGCTAACTCACCTACTGACAAAGAGCTGCACCTCGCTTCTCCACTCCTACTGAAAACTTTCCCAAAAGGTTTTCATCAAAGAGCAGAATTTCCTGTATAAATGCACGATAAAAGGGCTCTGGCCTCATCTTTTGTATCAGTAGTTGAGCATCCATCTGGCTGTTTTAATTGTTTAGAAAACAATTAGCTGCAAAAGCTAAGAGCATTAGGTAACTGTACGTCATGGATGTCTGCCCATGCCCTGGTTGAGGGAGGTGGTGAAGACAAAGAAGAAGTGACAAGATGTACCATAAATTTGAAGAGTGGGGTAGAGATTCAGTAGGCCACACTGGGCACAGTCTAGACCCCAATACAAAAGGCAAAGAGAGTGAAATAAATGAGAGAAGTAAGAAGTTTTAATGCATTAGTAAAAAGCAGGATTACTACAGGGGAGATATTAAGTGTGGAGTAAATGCATTAAAGCAGGATTAGCAAGAGTAATGCAATTCAGGTTTAAATGTAGATTTTTAATGAGGAGCAGCAGGAATTACTGCAAATTATTCCTGAAGTGCAGAAGCAGATGACTGTGGGTACCTCAAAAGAGCACATTTAGCACACCAGTGCTGGAGCACGAAAATAAGGCCAACTGGCCTGCAGTGGAGCTACACTAGTCTGGGAAGGCAGGCTCTATCTCCAGAGGAATGAGCTGTCCTACTGGTTGTGTTTCTGCTCCTCCTGAACTAATTTAGAACATTGTTTGGGCAGCAGAATTCCAGAGCAGTCTGGTTTGCTCACTGTACAAGTGGCAGCAGAAACAGCCTTGGTGCCCAATGCCAAGAGCTGCTCTTTGGGAAAGCATGGGGCCAGTGAAAACGTGGATCAGGAAAATGGACCCTCAGTTTTGCACAATTGCTGACTCAGAGTTCCTTGAGATTCCTAGTCTTGGAGCTGAAAACCAATATCATAAGCCTTTTTGCAGTAAATTCTTTTTCCTTTAGAGAATCCCAGGAGACAGGGACTGTTGTATAGGTATGTCACTCCTCACCTATCATGGGAATTCTGTGGACTAGAATGATAGAAATGTTTGGATGTGAAACAGAGCACATTGCTAGAGCTTAATCAGTGGCTTACTGAAAATGCATTAGGCCAAATTTGACCTACAGGGTTTCTATTAAGAAGACCAGCAGATAATTGCAGCTGTATAATTTGTGTACACAGCTCAAGAAATACACACATTCCAATAATTCACATTCTTTGCATCAACCCTTGTTTGTCTCTCTCTGTGATATCTGTAGTCAGTGCAATATTTCTCCTAGGCTCTGTTTTTGTCTTCTCTGCATCCTGCTTCTGCAACACCTACAAACTCAGCATCCAACCTCCCCACACACAGTTTTTCCCATACTCGTTACCTAGTTGTTAAATCTTTCTGCAGTGCTTGAAGTTGAGGCTTTGAATAGATCCAGTTAGGAGTTCCTCAGTCACAGCTGACAAGTTTTATAAGACTCTTAATATGAATTTAAAAAAAAAAACCACCACACATAAAAACTTGCTTAAGGAAGGAATTTTGCGTTTGTGGTCCCCTAATCCACATTTTTGTGTGGATTTAGTGCTGGGGGAATCTGTTGATTTGGATATTTCAGTAAACGAATCTTCATTTTAATATCCAGTTTATATTCATTTTAAGCTCCCTGTGTTTGTCACCAGTAAGATTTATCTGCAGGCTGCAGGTGCTGGAGCTCCCTGTTAAGCCATCAGCCAACTCAGCCTCTGCCTGACCCATGGTCTGGGGGCTCTCTGTGGAATATGGATGAGATCCTGACAGGGGCACCACAGGCTGCAAAATCTGCGAGAAGAACCATTGCTGGATCCAGGCCTCTCCATCTGGACTGGTTTTCTCTCATCTCAAGAAGTTTCTTTCCAGTTGTCTGTGGTACCTCCATGGCACCCTATAGGCCACTCCCAGACAAGCCTTATTTACAGAGAGCCAAGCATCCATTTAGGCTGGAACAAATTTTAACCTCTACTGAATTTGGCTGGGTTCAAGCTGAGGATTTCAAGGCTGAAAGCAATATCATTAGCAAATTCATGAGGAATCCGTTCTTCTCCAAATGTACTAATGTTTTACCAGAAAAAAATGGAATGTGCTTCCTGAAAGCTAATTTATTAAATCAAGTTCTTATTAACAGATAGGGTGAGCCTTCAGCTTTTTACAGAAGAACATTGCATTTTCTTTGTTGCTCTGTCTTTTTAAATGCATTCTAAGTGAGACATCTTCTCCTTAAAGATCTACTCCTACTAGCCAAGATACAGCATTAAGGCTGGTATAATAAAACATTCTAATAATAAGACTCCTACAGTTTTGCAGTCTCCTTAGCCAGCTCATCAGGGGATTTACAAATGGATCCACAAGCACACAGAGTGAGCATACACTCCTTTACCTAAAATCTTGCCCCTTGAAGGGTCCTTGAGTTTACACCAAGTTCTACCTGCAGTGCCACTGGTGAATCTTAACCCTTTGTAAAACGAGTGACAGATAATTCATGATTGGCTAAATTAAAGGTGCTGATTTTCTCCCCCAAGGTGGATTGTTGGTTAATAAAGACAGCAGATTGTTGGTAGCCCATAGCTGGCTGCAAGGAGCCATGGAGGAGCATGAAGGAGGAGCTTTTTGTCATGTTTATGTCTGCTCTAGGAACAAGTGTTTGGCAAGTGGTATAGACATCAGCAATAGGCTGGCTGTTGCATATGGGAAGAGTCTGTCTCTCCTCCACCATATGTGCATGTCAAGAGAGAGGTGTGACACCCTCCACAGGTCTGTGAGATGCTCTGGGTGATGTGACGGTGATGATCTCTGTTCCTGTTTAGCCCAAGCCTTGCTGTCTGCCTACAGATTGCTTCCTCTTTCTTTTTGCAGGCTTTTTAGTGCAATTTTAGAACAAGCAACCAAAGCAGATGGAGGGAATTCAATAGGAGGAAAAGGTGCCGGGTTCGATGTGAAAGCACTGCGGGCTTTCCGAGTATTACGTCCACTACGGCTGGTGTCTGGAGTTCCCAGTGAGTAATGCCATCATTTTCCCTTCAACTATGTCTGTGATGGGGCATGGGCGGCTTTTGTAACAATTTTGAAGACACATAAAGGTTATTTTTTGGTGTGTGGGGGAAGGCTTTTTTTTCCAAATATATGTATTTGTGATAAACGTGATATTAATCAAAAAATGACCAAAGCAGAGCTGAAAAAGAATGGCAATCTCACGGTGTGTCGGTCTGATTGTGCAACCTTTTAAAATAATGAAAGGGGAAGATCCAAGATTTTTGTAATTTCAAGCATAAAATCCTTTAAATGATTGTGAAATCATAGTGAAGCTTTGGTATTATAAATTCTTGACTTTGATGGAAATTCTGTGTGGTCATGTGTGTTGATTTTGGAGGGAGAGGAACTTTTTCATTAAAATTGCATTTTCTTCTTTGCATGTGATGTTCGGATCAAGAGAACTGGGAACAATTTAGAGGCAACAGAATAGAGGGCAGTGACACACTCACGTTCTCTGTTAGTCTGATTTGCTTAAATTACTTGTAAATTTTCTGAGAAAGTCCTCAAGGAGACTTTGATAGTCTCTCATCCATTTTCTTGTTTACAACGAATCTACGAGTAACTAAGTCTTGTAGTTCTGTTGCGGACGTGGAATATGGACATGACAATGTGGGGAAATTTTGTCATTTGGCTTGAGAGTTTGTTATGGATGGGACCTGTTTACCTTCTGGAGAGAGAGATGGTTGAAAACTGTCATTGTTTTTCATGATTATAACAAAGAGAGATGCAGTGAGCAGAAAAGGAGTTAATCTTCTCCAGAATAGCTGTAGGAAGCACTTTGTTTATTTTTATTTGAGGATTTTCCTAGACTGGTATCTTAAAGTACTTCTAACCTTAGTCATGCAAAAACTTTGAGTGGAGTTGCCATAAACTCTGTGGTGTCAGAGTTTATGAGAGTTGTTACCAGAGTTGTTCTGGTGCAGACGGAGCTCACCTGTGTGCCTGGTGTCCTTGGAGGACTTGGGGAAGCTGAGGGAACCAAGCCTGGCACAGTTTGTGTCCATATGCATGCACAATCTCTATCCCAGCACAGACTATCTAACAGTCCATTTGTGAGTTTTCTCATCAGGCAGTATTTAATTTGTACCAGAACTGAGCCAGGGAGCCTGGTGCAGACTAACAAACACTTGATCTAGACAGCAAAATGCAGGTGCAGTGTGAAGCAAGCAAACCATCAGCTTCACCTGACAGATAGCCTCTATTAATCTTTCTGGTTCTGACTAAAGACATGTTTGTTAAACCAAGCTTCTCAGGGGCCAGCATGGCTTTAAAAAGGTCTACTGAGATCTGTAACTAATGCAGCCTCAATCTTGACTGGACATTTTTTAATTGTACAAATGCCTGTTGATTAGCCTAGAATAGATGTTATCCCATCCATATGTATTAGAGCATAACTTTTCTCCTGAGGCCTTTCAGATAAGATTGCCTAAGCTAACCATAAATAGCACATTACAGGATTACATTCTTATGTAAGTTTAGTGCAGAGGTTTAGAAGTCAAGTCTCAGGTCCCATTCAAGTTCTGTCCCTGAAGCATCATAAACACCAGTGGGTGAGTTACCACCATTGCACTTGCAGCGTTTTGCCATCTATAAAGAAATGCTTTTTGCTTCCTTGCCCTTCCAAAATGAAAAAGGCTTTTCCCCTGTAAGGAAAAAACCTGCAGAGATCTGTCCTAAAATTACATGAATGTAACATGTGTTGCAATTCCTTCTCACCTAACAGACTCTGTATGGAAGCAGCATCTCTTTAGTAAGAGGGGATCCTCTGGGTCACTGGCAGCCGCCTTCTGCGTGGAAATTCCAACATCTGCTACTTGGCTTGAGGTCCAGATCTAACTACCACTATTTGGGGGAAAAAAGGGTGTAAAGCACAATGATTCCTACAAAACAAATTTGTGAAACACATGGTGAATTTTTGCATGCAAATCTTAAACTCATTAGGATTGGTCTTGGGAAATAGTTTGTCTGAGGTGGAGAGATTGGCTTGCAGCATGGAATATTTTTTTTCTGAGTCACAAAGAGTTTACATGGATTTTTTTTTTCTCTTTGGCTCAATCCACAGGAAATAATCCAGTTTAAGAGGGACATGTTTTGTATTCAGGTTCGTGCCTTTAAAGACCTGTCTCAGCATATAGAGAGTTTCCACATACGTTTGATTTGAGGTGGGGGAAAGAAATATTAATTACCCTCTGAAGTAAATCACTGGTGTCTGCATCTTGCAGATGAAGAGATGGAGACAAAAGTTCAAGATTTAGCACTTCCAGAAATGTCTTCTAATTATTTATGTCTCCTGTTGGCTACCAGTGTGAGACATTTAGATCAACACAACAATCCAACAGCTTCAGATAGATGGATGGAGGATGTTAAGAGCTCACAATCCCTTTTTTCAAAGTCCCATGTGTACTTAATTCCTGGGACTTGGCTGTCTCTTGCCAGTAAATGTCTCAACCAAAAATGGGTGCAATAGGTGGTTTATGTGCAAGCAAAGCTGGTTCACCCATGGGCAGAGAAGCAAAAATGTGCCTTTGACAATCTTTGTTAGGATCAAACTGTCCAAGGCCCCAAATTCCATTAGTGCCTCCTAAAATCAAAAGGATTTGAGATCACAAGTTCAGCAAAGCCTGAAGACTACATCTGGATGATGGTTGTGGGCACATCAATATTTGATAATCTTCAGAAGAACAGATGACACTTTTATGCTTTGTGGTTATAGGGACATCCACAAGACCACTTGTCATAAGGAAGAAAATAGACATTTTGTTCAAAAGATAAGACAGACATTTTTTTACCCATGTCACAAAAAGCAAGTGTACCAGCATGGGAGCAGCCTTCAAAGGCACTGAATTCAAAGCCTTTGGGTTTCCAGAACTTTTAAAAAATAGCGTTATTTACACATTTCCAAGAAATTCCATAGGGATCAATTGGGTTTGGCTTGAGGGGTTTTTTTGTGTGTTAGATTTTTTTAAAGTAGTTTGCGTTCTTTTCCAGAATAGGTTTTTTTGAGTGAGAGGTACAGTTCTTCTGGTGACTGCGTGAGGTGTATGGCAGAGCAGTAGATTAGATACTTGCCACAGTGGTGGCAGTTGCTTTGTGTACAAAATAGAGTTTCTGAGCTAATTAAGCAAACTCTTTTTTTTTCCCCACGACTTTTTTTAAAGTCCTGCTGCTTCTGGAAAATGGTCCACACTCAGTCTTTCTAGCCTGGCATTAATGTGTAGATGATTGGTGATTATTTTGCAAAGCACGTGGATGATTTAGGTTTCATCGTATTGAAAATGAGATCTAAGCACTTGATCTCCACAGGCCAGATTTCACTGTTCAACTATTCTGTTACTGTCATATTAACACAGTTCTTGCAGTGTACACTTTATTTTGATTGCTGAAAGAACTTTACTGCTGGAGCACCAAAGCAATCTCCTTGTAAGGAAAAATTCGCACGTGTTTTAGAGCACCTGTCTTGATGTGTGGCATTAAGATCAATATAATGGTTTGAGAAAGGAGAGAGAAGGAAAACAATGCCCTTGATGGACATAAGCAGACAAATGCAAAATCAGCATGTCTACCAAAACTTAATCACTTTAGTATCTTGGAAACTTACTTTGGCAGGAGTGTAAAGCATGGTAAAGCTTTCTAGGGACAGAACCCAGTCAATCCTTTTGTGCTGAGACTTTTCTGTTGATTACTCTTCTCTCTCACTTTTATGTTATTAGATATTTTTAAAACTTGTTTTAAACATTTTGTACTTCCGGAGGGCAAGAAGAAGCATCCAATTGGGCAATGAAGAAACATGATCCAATTAAAAAAGAAAATCACTCCTGACTGTTGGAAAGGGCAATGAGTTACTCCCACACATGCTATCTCATGCCCTTTTAACTTATTAATTCCATTTCTATCACCTTTATTCCTGCTACTCAATTATACCACCTTATACATTCTGTTCATTCTCTTTATGTGGTGCTTTGTCTTAATGTAACTGCATTTTTGCCACTGGTTATTGTCTATCTGATATTTGCCAGACTTAATTGATAAGCTCTTCAGGACAATTTGGAAGTCATATGATTTGAGAAGCTGCTGTGCTCCATATTTGTGTTTTGAAAGGGATCCTGTGCTGGCAACACAGATTTATGTGGGCAGAAGACTCTGCCACTCTTAATGAAGCTAGAGAGGAAACTTGACTGTTCCACTGGAACAAAAATTTGCCATAATGCCTCTTAAAAACAAAAACAAACAAAAAAACCCCCACACAACAAAACCCAAAACAAAACAAACAAAAAACCCGAACAAACAAAAAAAATTACCAAAAAGCCAAAAAAAAACCCAAAAAAACCCACAGAAAGCTAAGCTTGTGCTGTGTTCAAGCTTCACTGGAATCTTGTAGCAGGGGAGTTACTCAGAGCAGTGCAGGTACCTCTCTAGCACCAGTACTTACATGGTCTGCTGGAGATGCAGCAGTGGTGTAACAGGAGAAGAGAAGGCAGGAGCACAAGGACCTAAACCAAACCCTCCCCATGGCCATGCAATGTCCTTCTGTTAGTGACACAGCAGCAGAGCACATTTTTGAGTTAAATAAGACCAAAATTTTCATGTGTGAATGCCTAGAGATGACTACCTTTATTTATATTTAAATAATTAACTAGAGCACATACTTTTTCAAAGGGATGCTTATGTTTAAGTCCATGATTACTCTGAGTTTATGAGAAAATTGGGCACCTTCACACAAGGTGGATGAAAAATTTAGACAGTTTTAGATTTTGGTTTGTCTCATTACAATTAGTGATTTGCCCTGAAATACTCCATTAAAATGTAGCATGCTTTCTCAGCCTCAGCAGTGTTCTCCACCCCATATTTATTGCACTGTTTTCTCATTGCCACAGTTATCTTCTATCCTTATCCCAAACTCTCTGGTGTTAATAAAATATTCTTTTGAACTTTGAAACAGGTAGGAAAGTATCCTGCCTTTCCTTGCAGTGTCCTGGCAGATCTGAGCCATCCAGGTCTATGTATTTGATGCCACGTTCACCACGTACAGCAATGAAAATGAGAAGTAAAATACACCCTGAGGGCTCCATGGAGAGAGTAATGCATGAGGAAAGGTTTTACTCATTTGAGAGATGCTGGATTGGCAAAGTCACCCAGTTGTCTTTATTGTTAATTTGCTATATTATTGCATGTAGATGAAGAAAGGAAATCACAAGTGTGATAAGATTGGATTTTTTCCTGTCTAGGGATTTTTGTGTGTGGGACTGCCTAAATACATTGTGTGTGCTAAATTACAGTCAGGTTTTTGTGGAGAAGTAAGAGCAAAAGCTTTCAAATGCTTACAAGATATTGAGGTTACAGCCTGTATTTTCCAATAATGACTGTTCTTAACGTTAAGACTGGCAATATTTTTTCTCCCCCTTTTCATGGGATATGTTCTAATCTAATAATTTGAAGTCACAGGGGAATTCTGTCTGTATGGACTCATAATTCAACAATACCTCCCCCTGAAAGAAAAATATGGGGGGACATTTGTAGCAAATACAGAGTTACTAAGAGAGTTTAAGACAGCACAGACTTGTTAGAACCACCATGGTCATCCTTCTAATGTCAGACTAAGCAACTGCTCTATCTCATTCTTGATTCCAGGGCTTGGAATTTGCTATTGAATGACTTATAGTAAAATGGGTGTTTGATGCTTGTTGCCCATAAGAAGAGCTCTTAGTGCTGTGAGCTAGAAACTGATGCTGTAGCAGAGGCTTTGTCTTCCACTGCACCTGATTTAGAGGTAGTGTGCTTTAACCAGGTGGGAACAGATGCAACATTTTCTCTCTCATGTAATCCTTGTACACCTGAGTTATTCTAGAAGCCAAATTGAACTCAGCTGTAGCTGGAGCATCCTCAGAGCCCCTCTACTTGGTGTGTGCAGAAGGCTGGGCCAGTAAGGAAGGATCAAGCATCAGGCAGAGAGCCCAGTTCCTGCTGCAGGCACTCTGCCTCTGGGACCTTCCATTCTGCCTGGACTGTGTAAAGCAGGGAGATCAAAATGGTGATGTTTAACCACCCTCAAATGTTCTTTTCCAGGGAAAATACACTATTCTTATCTGTAGCGTGATTCCAACTGGGGTTTGCCAAACCACTTTGCTGGAGGGTGAGGACAGGACCTAGAGCAGCCCTAGACGTTGTCACCTCTCTGTATCTCAATGTGCACTGGTGACATTCACCCTAGTCCATCCCAGACACTTGACTCTGTGGCCTGGGATTGCCCTCCTCATTCTCAGCCACTGAGACAGCACAGCTCAACCCATTGCAATGATTCCATTTTGCAGCTGTTGGAACAAAGCATGTTCAATGAAATTATCTGGTTTGCATTTAGGATGTTTTGGTTGTTTTTGTTTGTTTTTTTTTTTCAGTGCCCAATCAAACTTTTCAACTGCAATTTCTCCTTCTCTTCTGTTCTGTGAAGGAAAATTACCACTACATTGTAGAGTTGAGGAAATAATGTAATTGAGGTAATAAACACAGAGAATTCAAGGAATCCAAGATGACATCTCTCTTGATAACCATGTGGTTTTAGAATGTGGCAAAGAAATGTTGAGCCATTGACTGTTTCTACGTGTTGAATAGCAGGAATTAAGTCTTAAGGAAATGCTAACAGTCAGTAAGGAAGTCCACTTTGGTTTAAAATGTATGTTTCTAGCAAGGGACAGTTAACAGGTGTGTCTTGCACATGATTTGCATTTGTTCACTGTCACTGGTGGAGCAAGGGACTTCAATTTGCCCTCTGGAGGTTATGCTCTGTCCTGCACACCAGTGGAGGATTGTGGCTTGCCCTCAGTAGGAGGAGACAGGAGAAGTGGCCTGACCAGAGCTCCCCAAGAGTGAAAGGTTTGTGTGGAGGAACTAAGTACAGTAAGCTGAAAAGGGAGGAAGCACTATACCTGGCAGTTTACTGCCACCAAGCCTAGGAGATGAAGGTCCTTGACAACACAGGGAATTACTTCATAAACATTTAGGGAAAATTCAGCTTCCAAATACTAGTTCTGCCCTAAATCTTGCTGTTCTTACATTAAATAATGTCAGCTTTTGCCAAGCCCAGTTCCTTCTTTTTCTCTTGAGGTCCAGAAGCTGTAACAAACGTGCTGTCAGGCAGATCCCTGATGTTCTCCTTCATTCCTTAACAAGACTTCCCAAGCCTCTGTGCCATCTCTCCAGCACATTCAGCACCCTGAAAGGACAAGCTGCACCACCTTTCCCATGTCCTTGCCTCGCTGTTTTTAATCTCAAGTGGCCAATTTGTTTTGCTTTCATTACAAACAGGGAGGGAGTGGATTAGAAAGGATAGAACAGTCTGAACTGAATGTCCTCATTAGGCTTGTTTCTTCATAGTTAACTGCAGACTCTACTCATGCTTGCTAGCCCTTTATTTACTTAGGTCACCTTACTCAAGGGAGTAATTTGATTCCAGAGTAGCATCTCCCTTAGGTAGGGATCCTATTCCTGTGAGTAGGGATTACACAATCAGGACCTAAACCATGCTTCCCTGAGAGGTGCAGCTTGCAGAATGATGTAATTTATGGCAGAAGAAGTTAACTCTGCGTAGCAGTAGCAAAGAGGGGTTTATCTTGCTAAGGGAGATTACTCACAGATGTACGTTGCTGGTCTCAAAAAGATTTCTCTCGTATTTAAGGAATGCAAATGAAAACAGGGAAATATTTATTTGATCTTGTCTATGTAGCTCTTTTAAAAATAACACTGACTACAAATGTACCCAATAACTGCCTCAGCCTTTATCTCACCAGTTGCTGTGCATGCTGGCATGATTATTCAGCATGTCTTTACAACAGAAAAAAATCCCAATATCATAACACGGGACCACATCAGGATGTAGGCAGTCACTTCCAAATGAAGAAAACAAACCTCATGCTGACATCAAAGAGCAGACAAGGAGATAGTAAAAAATCTCCCTCGGCTTAGTGAGAGAATTTCCAGAAGGGCTCTGGATGGATCAGACATTTCTGGCACCTTTTTTCTTTCTTCAGAGTTCTCCTTCAGACTGGATGTAGGGCACAGGTCTGAAAGGGAGCCCATGCCACCAAGGTGCTTGTCCTGAAGCACGTAAAAATCAAAGAATGCCATCTGCTGTCTCCTCAGAACAGTTTGCATTGTGTCTGTACAGACTGTAGCTCACTGGTACCAACAGGACACTTTGGGTTCCCAGTTGCTCACTTGCAATTGCTGGCTGCTGCTGTCACCACGCTGGGGAGGGAAGTTTGGGCTGTTCCACATCAAAGCAGTAAGGGCATGATCTGCTTTGGGCTTTTCTTATGTTCTCTCTCTCACAGATGACACCCTCACTGCATCTGGTGTCATCCCAAGCTTACAACAAATGTCATTGCATGCTTTGATTTCACTTGGCTGAATTTTGCATTGCTTGTTAATTTAAGATCTTGTAAGCAATGAGTTGAAGTCCTTTGTTCATTTTCTCTAGAATAACTGTGTGTCTATTAATGTGTTGCTGCCCCAGTGGGACTTTTTAACATTCTCTTGCTCATCCTGTCCCAAGGATGTGCCTGGCACACACACTGGGTAGCAATCAACTCAGAAGTGGGGCACAGGAGAGTTCATAGGTTTTGCTCAGGACACAAGATGATACATGGATGTTCCACAACTCTGGCATCATTTGCGTTACTTCTGTCTGTCCAAGCCTGCCAAAAGCCTTGTTGGATGCCTGTGGTCCTTGTTGTGATTTTCTCAAAGCATTATCAAAATATCAGCAAAGCACTGAGCAGCAGACCAGTCAGATAGTGCTCTCAACCAGAGAATGCCTTTTAAGCCTGCCAATATATTTTTTCAGTGATGATCTGAATTTATAATGATATTGCATCTTGTACAAGTGTAGTAGGGAAAGAAAAACAAAGCATGAATTAAGTACAGGCAAAAATGAGGAAATAATATTTTTACGGCTCAATGTCTACATAAATCTGTGGGAGAGCCTCCCTCTTCTCTTTAATTTAGATTTCTCTGAAATTAGGTACTGCCTTCTTAGTTCTGCCTGCTTGCTATTACTGTGCTAGATGAGAGCACAGGCATGTTGGCTGGCATGAAAACTAATAAACTTTTCAATGCTTAAGATGTTCACTGATGGAACAAATAATCTGCTCTTCTGATCATGAAGAAGTATGGAAATGACAGGCCACTTAACCTGCCCAGTCTCTTAACATTTTATCTAAGTTTTCCTAGTGCCAGGGAAAAAGGAAGGAGATCAAACATCTTTCTTAATCTCTCATTTTTCCAGAAGCAAATCCAATTCCTGTTTAACACATGTAACAATAACCTATCCCATATGTGTTTTGCCCTCTGTTGCAACTCTTTTTTATGAGTTGTTTGAGCAGCTATGCCTCTTATTTTTTCAGTTTTAGATTATCTTCTGCTGGTTTGCCCTGCCACATCAATCACAATTCAGAAAACAGCTGCTAACCCTCTGCAAAGAATATTTTTCGATTTGTGTACTGCTAAAGCTGCTCAACAGTTTTACATCAGAAGCATTTTTGACAGAATGTAGCTCACAGGATAAAAGAAATACAAGAAATTACAAAAATTCTAATTTTGTCACTTCTTTCCATAGGCCTTACTAAATGTTGTTTTCTTTAGCAGTGGAAACGGCTATAGAAATTCAATTTCTTTACAGGATTACAAAACATCCTCTCTAAACTTTCTTCAAGCATCCCATCTTTCAACCACACACCCTTGCAAAGAGCTAAGGCAGTGGTGTGAGAACTGGGGCATATCAAATGCTATACATCTTAGAAGTGTAATCTGTTGGGGGCAGTTATTTTCTATTATTGCTCACACACTGTTGCTCACACATTAAGGTAGCAGCCTGCCTGACATTTCTCTCTCCTTTT
>VWYP01028261.1:481492-643335 GCA_013400435.1 Pycnonotus jocosus | reverse complement strand
GTTTTTGTTTTCTGAAATAAGTTGTTCAACACATTTCTGCAATTGACATTTTCTTGTAGGTGGTTGCTGTACATTGGTTTTTATTTGTTTTGAAAAGTACCAAAGGACAACATTTCCTTTTAATCAGGTTTGATGTCTTGGTCAGAAGTCAAACCAATACATCCAGGTATGAATACACACAGGCTTTACAAAGGCCTATTCTAAATCTAAAAGTTCTGGATTTTAATATAAACAGTACCCATGAAAGAATTTAGCACTGAGTCTCATCCAGTGAAAATTTAAACTCAGCCTTTAGCCCATCTTTTACTTTTCATATTCTAGTGCTGAGATTGTTTTACTTTAAAACTTTGCTTTGGAGGAAGTAAAATTCCTCTCAGATTTATATTTGTCTATTTCTGTATCTGCTAAGAATTTTATTTAGCTGTTCAGATTGCTGCAGGAGAGCTTTATGATTCCCCTTTGACAGCTTATTATATGTAAAAAGGAAATTAAAAATAAATAAATGTTTAATTCCAGTTCATTCTAGCAACGCATACACGATCTGTACAAAAAAGCCTGTGAGCTGTGCAAGTTGTAAAGAGAGTTGCAAAGAAAGTAAATACCAATAAAGAACCACTCCTTCTTCTGACAAATACAACTCTGTGAAAATGGCAATGATTAATTTTTCAGCCCCAAACATACCGGGGCTGCCTACAGGGCTAAAGGACATTTTGCTTATTATGTCTGAAAGCACTTTTTTTCCGCTAAAGCATTTTATTATCTGACGCGTGCAAGCAGAGTTTTAAGTCTAATCAGGTTTATAAAACTCAAAAGCAACAGTCTTACTACTGTGGAAGAAGAAAGAAAGCTGGAGTGTTAGGTATTCTGAGATGGGACTGATTAACCACTGAGTTGGTAAGTGCCTAAATCCACTCTTTGTTCTAAAAGCTAAGAGTCAGAATTGCTCAGATTTGTCTGGCCATATCTTTTTTTATTCAGTTGTTTAGGAAGAGTAAACAAGTTCTTTAATTACCTGATCAGGTAGGTTTCTGTTGTTAGATTCTCAGAATTCTCCTAGAAACCCTCCATGACAGTGATTTGAAAATGTCACACTCTCTCTCCAGAGCTCAGTCCCACCTATGCTCATTAATCACTATCCCAAGTGAGGGATTGAGAGGTTGGGTGAATTTTCCTCTCCAGGGCTATATAACCTATTACTTGTCATACTTCTACAGTCATCTAAAGACAAAGTTTTAGATTTTATCTTTTTTTTTTTTTTTTTTTTTGTAATTCTTCCATGATGAGAAGTTCAAACTTCGTGTAGCTCATAGTGAGCCACTTGTTATTTGCTGGAGCATTTAACCTCCAAGCAGATCAATTTCTTTCATCAATATATTTTTCTTTACATACCACAAAACTGTAATCTTATCATCCCTGGCTGAATCTCTACATTTACAGAATCCCTGTTAACATTTGTTATCTTTTAAGCTTTTGCCTTTTCTAAACCTGTTCACAAGTGATGAGTTAGAGCATCTGGAGAAGGACATCAAACAAATAAAATACTCTTTATTATTTATAACACAGAAAGGAGGCTAATGCCCAATAACCTGAGGAATTCTGTCAATAAACTGTAAAAAAAATTAACAGTCTTATAAAGGGGTTTGTAACCCAAAAGTCATTAATTTTCCACTCAAATGATTGAGGCCCAATTGCTTTGAGCCTATTTCTGGTACCATGAGACTTTAGATCTTCTAGGTTTTCAAAGATTCTTGTTTGCAAAACTGTTTCCTTAGGACATGTGTATTCATTTTTCAGAGCTGCATACAACAGCATTTACATCCTGAAACAAGGTTTTTCCATCATTATCTCAGTTCAGAGGTCATTTAACTATTGGCTTGGGTTTTGTTTTTTGTGTTCACCTGACCAGACTGGAGACAGTACAGCATGTTGACAAATTCCTACACAAGTTTTCTGATTGAATCCAGTGGCACAGAACAAGACCAAAATTTCCCCCTGTAAATATTGTTCCCTGTTACAGCTGTGCTTGAGCATGAACAAATTTAAAAAATAGAAATGTGATGGGTCACTTCACTGAGAACTGGGGCAGTCTTTGGGCCAGACTGTCTTTG
Organism: Pycnonotus jocosus; assembly: GCA_013400435.1. Lineage (NCBI taxonomy): Eukaryota > Metazoa > Chordata > Aves > Passeriformes > Pycnonotidae > Pycnonotus > Pycnonotus jocosus. The sequence continues at coordinate 641,227 of VWYP01028261.1, read as the reverse complement.
GATTTGGATAGCTCTGTAGGAAGAGGAGCCAAGAAAAATTCTTCCTATCTGTGATCCTTCACAGTGGTTAAGACTAGATAAAACCTTTACAGTGACCCCATGAATGGTTTTCTCAGTCTGTGATCATCCTGTCAGCATAAAATCAAGGCTATTTCCTGGGAAATAGTGACAGCTGATCCTTGCTGGCCTAGGCACTGCCAGGGCTCCTGAATGCCCTTTACCTGCCTTAACTTTAATCCAGCTTTAGAAGTCTCTGGCAGAGAGTACTTGACCTCAACCTCCCCACTCTGTGTAAGACTACTTGGCAGCACACTGTGGTCTCTGTTCAAAACAGCTTTGGAGTTTGCTCACTGAACTTCATTTTGGTTTTGTTCAAGATGGCCTTTTTTTCTGTAATGTGAAATTTTCTGTAGGCACTTAGTTGCTGCTTTTCTCTCCATGCTCTTCCTCTGTATTCAGGTAGCTGCATGGCAGGGACACCACACCATTTTGGGGTTTGACTTTTTTACATTTAAAGTCTGAAGATCTTGCCTGGATATCATCCTCAGCTGAACTGAGCTAAAATCAAATGGTTAGAGAGCAAGGCTGAACTTGCAGAAGCTACCTCATATGTTGGAACTGAGAAGATGAAGAAAGTCTTGTTAATCATCAAACATCTTTGTAAGAAAGTGGACACTTACATACTTTGCACAAAAGGCTACTAAAAAAAGTTAAAGCCCCCCTGGAGGAGGAGAAAGGGATGTTTTTGTGAGTGGTGGTAGAGGTTTCTTCCAAGCCATATGTTCATTTATTGTCCTCAAGCTGGGGCTGTGTGGCCACCATGCTCAGGAGAAGCTGCATTGTCTGCCCAAGTCAGGTCACTCTGGCAGGCAGAGGATTCTCAAGCTGAACTGCTTCCCATGAGAAAAGGATCCAGAAAGATGAGCTGGGTTTTGTCATGGCTTTTGGTTTTGTTCTGCTGATCCTTTCTCGCCTCAAAGGATGAGGCAAGGGTGGTATTGCAAGACTTGGCAAACACAAAACAGTTGTGTTCACATCCATGTGCCCATTTGTATGAATCCCCTTGCGTGTGACTGTTTTGGTTTAAGAAGTCAACGAAGATGTGGTTTGAAAATGCAGGAATGAGAACATCATGAGCAGATGCCGAAACTTTCTTTTTTCTATTTTTTTTTACAGCACATGGTTTTGAATTGAGTGCTTGTGTATGTTTAAATGGCATTTAATCAGTCACCCTGCAGCTTGAAAATTTTCTTTCCTATTTCTTTTCATATCAGCTAGTTTTCTGTCCTGTGTTGTGTCTTTCCTTACTATTCCAAGACCTTCTCTATTAGTCTTGAAATTACATCTGTAGCCCCAAGAATGCTGGGCTACACCCACAGAATTATTTTATCTAGCAATCTGCCACTAATATTTTGAGAATCCAGCAAGACAGAAAAAGACTATCTCCCCAAATTGCTATTGTACAGCTGTCCTTAAATGAACTGTGTGATATGATTTCCCTTTGCAACAGCGGTGAAGAAAGTCCTCAATGTTTTTTTCTCACAAATCATTGTAGATGTACTTATCTAAGATATCTTGCCATGACTGTGGACCTTTTTGTGCTAAAACTGTCTGTTGTTTTCCAGGCTTCCCTTGAAATTGCTATAAAACCTTTCATATTTATGAATATTTAATATTTTTCAATTTTCTTAGCCAATGTCTACATTTATTAAGTGATAAACATCCACTTTGGGGAATATTACTGCTTCTATTGCTTGTGCTTTGGAAATAGAACTGTAGTGGCAGTCTCTTGGTGCCTTGTCAAAGTAAATGTGATTTGTGGGTAGATCTTGCTCGTGGCTGGGGATGGTGCATCAACTTTACCATTTAAGAGTGGTTCCCAGAAGGGATCTGACTCAGGCCCTGTGCTGAGTCACAAATCCTCCCCTGCTTCCTCCTTGCTTGCACAAAGTAGTCGTTTTCTTCTGAACTGTATTAGCAGGAAAAGAATTGCTTCCCACACCCCTGGCAGCGGCTGAAGTACAAAAATGTGTATTTCCGTGTGTCTGGGAAGGCAGAGGAGGGATGGTCCTCTCCTTTCCCTTTTATTCCTGCTCATTCCTGGTTCAGCAGTGTGAGCAGGCACAGTTATCAGAAGTTATCAAACTCCGGGTTCAGGGCAGCCCCGGGGTGCTCAGTGAGGGTGAGGAGGGGGTGGAGCAGCCCCGGGGTGCTCAGTGAGGATGAGGAGGGGCTGGAGCAGCCCCGGGGTGCTCAGTGAGGATGAGGAGAGGATGAAGCAGCCCCGGGGTGCTCAGTGAGGATGAGGAGAGGATGAAGCAGCCCCGGGGTGCTCAGTGAGGATGAGGAGGGGCTGGAGCAGCCCCGGGGTGCTCAGTGAGGGTGAGGAGAGGATGAAGCAGCCCCAGGGGTGTTCAGAGAGGATGAGGAGGGGCTGGAGCAGCCCCGGGTGCTCAGTGTGGGTGAGGAGGGGCGGGCCCTGCCCAGGGCTGCTTTCAGCGGGGTTACTGTCCCTGCTGGAGCAGCGATCTCCAGGGATCTCTCAATGGACACAGTGACAGCGTTTGCAGGAGCAGGGCACACCTGGATGAGGAGCAGGGCACACCTGGATGGGGAGCAGGGCACACCTGGTTGCCCCCGGGGCATCGCTCTGTGCCCCAGGGCAGCGCAGGAGAGGGAGCAGCGCACCTGAGCAGGTGGGGCAGCGCCTGGGGGTGCGAGGGAGATCCTTTTTCTTTCTCTTTTTGGTTCTCTTTTTCATCTTTCCATCCCAGTGCCTCCCAAGTGCTCTCAGTCCCATCCCAGCCCCACAGTGTACTGCCCTCTCTACTGCATCCCAGCGACCCCAGAGAAAAGGAGGAGTTTGATGGAAAATGGATTTAATTTGAGAGGAAAACCTCCTTTTTCATTATTGTGTGTGTTTAAATTGGAGAGGATCCCTCTTCACCTGTGATTTTAAGAGTAGAAGTTGAAGGAAACTCAACTTTTTCTATGATTTAAAGGTATCAATTGCAGAGGAATTGTTGTTTTCTAGTTTAAATGGAATTGAAGGATAACCTTTCCAATGCCATTTTTATGGGTTGGAGTTGAGGGGAAATCCCCCATTTTCATCATCCTAAGACTTAAATTGCAAGGGAGTCCCTGTTTTCCCTTGGTTCTAAGGGTTTAAATTCACAGGAAACACTCATTTTCCCAACATTTAAAGTAGTTAAATAGAGGGGAAGAGGGCAGAAAAAGAGAGAGAAAAAATGGCCAGAAAGGTGAGGTGAAAAAGGAGGGGGGAAAAGAGCGAGAAACATGAGGGCTACAAAAGGAAACCAAAGGTTAAAAGGGTGGGAAATGTGAGCTAATTACCACTCATGCATTAATTGATTGGGAATTTATGAACACCACTGTGCAATAAAGAAGAGATATTATCTTTTTGAGAAAAAACCTGGCATAATGAGTCTCAGAAAAAAGATTTTTTTTTTTTGGTCTGAAAGTTCACAGCCTTGAAAAAAAAGGGCAAGCTGGATGTTTCTAAGAATTGTCTTACTTTTTGTAGGCATGTCTTTCTTGAAAGGAATTCTGTATTAGCAAACCTACCATTAATTTCCTTGGACATGTTCCACAATGCAACAATGCCAAATGCATTTTAGCAGCTGGGTCTTTTTCTTGTGCCATCTTGCTAAACATTGGTTGAAATCCAAAAAAGCTTGTAAGTACACAAGGGGATATGTAGGTAATCCCATTGCTTTAGGTGCAGACACTTACATGCTCAAAGATACAGTGCATTCTTCAATAAATGCCTGAATCGATGAGACAGCAGCCAGCCCCTCTCATCATCTTCCTGAGAGAAAAACACAGCATCATATGATAGCTCTGAAACACCTGCAGCAGCCCTAAAAGTGCATTTCCCATAGCTTTGAGAAAGATCAATGTTATTTAGTATAAGCCTTTTTCCTCTGTTCTTCCACAGTCCCTCTTCTTCCCAGTTGTATTCTAAACTTTTGGGTTAATGCAGTCCTCTAGAGGCTAAAAAGGACTTGGCCTGGTATAAAAAGCAATGTTTTTCCCATGTAATAAATATTTAAAACGTTTCATCAGTGTAAATAAATGTGAAATTCTGTGAGCCCAGGGAATGGCATTAACGTGTTTTGCTTGCTGAAACATTTATGGAATCAGTGTCAGCCAACAGAACACAGCCAAGAGGATTTTTTTAAAGGTAAACTGAAGTGCTTTTAAAATAAATACTAGGGGTTGTTTAAGATCTTCAATTATTAACAGATGAAAAGTGTGGGCTGAAAAAGTGCAAACAATCCCTTTCGTTGCACTTTCCCTAATCCCTGTGCAGTTCTCTGTGTCCAGCCTGGAGTGAGCTCCTCAAGGCAGATGCTGCACCTAAACACATGGCTGGAGAGAGTCTAGCACACAAATAAGTAGATTTAGAATGCCAAATATTTGAAAACCTTTCATTTTTATATTTACTTCTCAGGACTTAAGTTCAAGACCCTGTGTTTATGGCTGGCCAGTGCTGACATTGCCAGCCTCTGCAAACAGCACTGTGAAAACTTGGCTCTGCTGTAGGGAGCACTTATTGGCATCACCTCCTTTAAATCCAGAGGCCAGCTCTGCAGTCTGATCAGGTCACCAGGCACTCTGATTTAATTAGGATTATCAGCTGCACAGCTCCCTGCTAGGAGTGCAAGCTTTACCTCCACAAGTGAGAAAAAAATGCCAAAGATATGCAGAGGTGTGAACACCCCTGTGGGATGATGCCTGTGTATTGCACCACCAAAGATTAAAAGTGTACACGAGTTGGGACAGAGAAGTTATTCTTTTATAAGCTGAACTCTCTTTTCTTCCTCTGCACAGAGAAAGAGCCCATAAAAGCATGTAGAATTCTCACCACTGGCTGAAAAATTCTTTGTGACTGCTTGTAAGGAGGTGGCTCACCTTGATTGACTCTGATCAGAAATATGTCTGCACCTCTGGGGTTTCAGAAGGCAGATTTGATGTGTTTGGAAGCGTGTGAGGCTTTTATTAAAAGAGTGGCTCTGTTCCACGTACCCACAGCTCTTCCCCCATCCCCTAATCCCTCCTCACCCGCTCTCCCTGCTCTCCCCTCTGCCAGCACAATGAGTTTTCCGAGTGTCTGGGCAGGGTTCCTCCTGCCATTCCTTGCAGCAGCTCTTTGTGCTGCAAGGGGCTGCCTGACAGGATAATGCAATTTGCAGGCAGCAGCTGTGTTGCAGCAGTAGGCTCAACAATAATGTGGGGGGCCTGGTGATGTGCATGGATCTCCTGCCTTTCTGCAAGTAGCATCCATTTCATCTCCTGAGGGTATTTGTGAAGTTGCTGCATGGTTAGTGGGTTTTTTGAACTTTTAGAAACTCTCTGAATACTTTGATGGTAACATATTTAAGTTTGCTAATTATTGGAATCATCTGGCTCTAAAAACAGGCTGCCCTACAGGGATACTGCACAGCACACACATCAATTCATGCTAAAAGCATCCAGTACCTCATGTCCTCTTCAAAGCTGGCTTATTATCCTCAAGAAGCTTTTCTCTAATTAAGCTGGCTGAAGGTCCTGTACATCTTCTGGTGGTACATGTTCCCCTCCACCATCTAAACATCCTCTCAAGTTTGTGGTGCAAATCTTTGTTTTCACAAGCACTGCTTTGTTAACTCAAAGGGCATTGCTTTGTGCAGATGTTATCTTCTCCGGACATCTGTAGTAGGCTGAAGCACTTTCATGTTGTGGGTGTTAATGAAGCTGTTTTTAAAAGGAGAGAGCTTCTTTGTTCATCTTTTTGTCTGTCCTCAGTACCCTCTCAAGAGCACTGGGTATAACCTACAATGACTGTTAAAATTAATTAATAATAATAATTAAGGGTAAATTACATAAAACCTGGTATCAGAACTCTTAGCCTCGTAAGCCTGGCTACATTTTGGATTAACAAGACTCCTAAAGTCACTGAAAAGGGAGGCCTTTATTTGCTTTTGTGTAGACTTTTTTGAAGAAACAAATATTTCAATCTGCAAAGTTTGTGGGGTTGTTTTGTTTTTCGGAGTTTTTTTCAGATTTGCAGCCACATGCAGTCTTTTAACTTTCTTGTATTGTTGTAGCTTGTTTGGGAGAAGGTGAGACATTGTTTTAATTTTCTGGGGAATGTAACATTCCTGATCTACGTAAAGAATTGGAGCAATCCTGGTGTTAACTGCATTTCATTTTTGCATATTTAGAATGAGTAGACTGAAAGACGTGGGCATTTAGAGGGAAAGGTTGGCTACCTCATGTAAGCACAGCAAAATTTTTTTTTCCCCCAGAGATATTGCTTATCAAGAAAAGCACCCAGAGGCAACTGAGCAGAGTGGCCCACTCTTGAATAGGATGCTTTGATGCTGTCAGTAAAGCAGTTCATGTAAGAGTCTCTGTGAAAGCCAGAATGTTTCATGCTGGATGGCACTGCCTTTGTATAGATAACTGTTTCAGGTGCCTGTAGACACCTGAAAAGGTTGTTCTGACATTTGAGGGATGTTAGAATGCAGCCAGTATCTGCTAGCAGGCAGTGAGGGATGCTGCTGGCCAAGCAGCTGATGCCACATTTGGTTGCTTCTGCTGTGTTCCATCATGGTTGTGGAGCAAAGGCAGCCTCAGCCTTAGCTGTGAACTGACAAGTGGATTGCCTACAAGGGAAAGTGCTCGTCGAGAGATGTGTCATCCTCATTAGAAAGTATTTAAATTAGTTTAAAGAAAAAAAAAAAGAAAAAAAAAAGAAAGTCCAAGATCTTAGTTGATAGATTTTAAAAATTATTAGTTATCACAAGCTCTCTTGGCAGATGTATAACAGACATTTACAACTCATGAATCACATTTTTCAAAAATCACAGCTAATACCAACTTATCTGAGGAGATGACAGCGTTTGCAGGAGACATTAATGACTTCTGGCTCTCAGTCATTGCAAAATCATGAGCTTGTAATTGTTCTGATCTGGCTATTTGTAGACTATAGATTTCAGGAGGTCACTCAATACTTCCATCATTAATGACTTGCCAATGACAGTGATTGCCATTATTCCTACTCAAAGTGATAACTTTAAGATCTTTGTAAATGCAAATCCTTGCTAAAGGCTTATGAGGCTGGCTTTATTATTCTGATTTTACAAAATGAAGGGAAGGAGACAGAGGGAGGCACATGAATCTGCAGCTTGAGTCAAGTGCATCTGAGGGTACAGCTGCTTAGTGATTTAGAAAACTTGGCTACAAATTACCTTCCCTGGGCCATGCTGGGAATGTTTTGTTTGCTCATGATTAGCATTTTCAACAGTCTCATACCTTAACAATCATGTAATAATATTTTGCTCATATCCATTTCTGGGCAACCTCTGTTAAAAGGTGATCCATAAATCCTGGGACAAAACCAGCACTGCTGGTTCTGACTCTCCCTCTGTTGAGACTGAAGTTAGATGAGGTGGATGTGGAGCACAGAATGATCCTAAGAGGGCTGGGAGCTTTCACTCAATATGGATTTGGTGGTTCTTGGGCATCCCAGGCTCTGCCTGGGACTGGCTTGACTTCTGGAGGCACCCAGCATCAGAGCAGGGACACGGCTTCAGTTTGCCACCTCTCCCTGTGCTCTGGAGTGCAGCCCTGTGCATCCCAGCATTTGCCCTCTCATGTGTATCATGGTTCTTGTCCCTCTTCAGGCCTGATTGTTGTTTTTCTCATGTTTTAAATCTCCTCAATACCATGTGTGCAGCACCTTAGGTGTGTTTTTCAAGAACAAACAAGCTAGCTGCCCTATTCCCTCCTCAGGATGGGGGTATTTTGGTGACAGGTAAGGTAATGCCTGTTTCACTTTGCTCTGTAATCTGGAAAACAGTGGTAAATTTTTGAAACGTTGGGGATCTTCTGGAGAGAGGTAATCTATAAATGTACATGTTTGCATCATTGAGATAATGAGTTCAGGTGAGGAGGAACAAAATAAAACTGAAACATTACTGTGCAATTTATAGCCTCTCTGAATTTTGTTCTCTTGCTGATAAGTGCTTCCTTCTGTTCTCTCTGCAGGTCTCCAGGTGGTTTTAAATTCAATTATCAAGGCCATGGTCCCTTTGTTGCATATTGCCCTGCTGGTGCTGTTTGTCATTATTATCTATGCCATCATTGGACTGGAGTTATTCATGGGGAAGATGCATAAGACCTGCTACCATGTGCAAGGGGGACTGATAGGTAAGGGGAACACACACAAACAGACAAAGATTTTCAGAGGAAGGCTTTTCCCATGTGTAATACAGCACTCTGCTGGCACAGGAGATGGGTGGCTGTTGCTTTCTGCTTCGTAAGGGTTTCACAATTTCACCACTGTAGACTGAGCTACACAGGAGATGGTGTCAGAGAAATGAGCAACTCATAGATTTTATTATTAATCTCATACACAAATGCATCTTTATTTTAAACCAGTATCATTATAAAGGAATATATAATTCAGGACAGTACCTTTTTTTTTTTTAGTCACAGGCTGTAACTTTGGTTAGAAGTGCAACCAGAAAGAAAACAAAATTACATTAATAGGAAGAAACATTTTTACATCGAATCCACCAGGAAATTTATTTATTACAAATTATTTGCAGAAAAAAATATTCACATTTCAAAATAATTCAATTGCACTGTCCCTCATCTAACCATCTGTTCATTTTTGTTTGATTTATTGATCTTGAACAGCAGCTATTTCTCATGTGGTAGAGGGTATTAATGCCTAGTAGCCAGTTCAGTTCATAAGAAAATAGTGTACAGCAGAAAATGATTTCAGAAGTTCTGCATTTTCTGCTTTTATAATGTTTGCAGATTTCATTTTCTGGAAATGATGCTAGAACTATAATGAACTGTCACTCTGGTTTGCATCTTTAAAGTGGGTGTATTTTTCTCCATTCTGTCTGGAAGTATTTACATTACAGCATCTAATTCTGATATTACTGTTTCTGGCATTCTTTCGTGATCAGAATGTGATCACAATTTTGGAAAATTACACTGTTTACCACAAAATAAGATGAGAAACAAACATTATTACCCACTCCCCTACACATACATATGTACCTGCATCTGTTAAAAAGGTGGCACTAAGATCTGAAATCTGTATTTTTTAAAAAAATCCCATTGCAGAAGTTTTGTGCTGATAAAAATGTTTTCTGGAGCATTCTTTATATACCAAAGCATTTAGTTTGCTTTGTTGGATAAGCTGTTGGATCTTTGGAAACACCTATACAGAATAAGGGGTGGATAATCACGCAGCAGCCTTGGAGTTTCTGAGTGCCACCAGGCTACTGATAAAATTCCACCCATCATCTAAATGCCAAAAGAGCAGAGCTGCAGACACTCTCTGCTGTAATTCAGCAGTGGCCCAGTGCCACATCATGCTGTCCCCAGAGCACTGGAGCCTGTCTGCTGCAGGGCTCAGCCTCCTCCAGCAGAGCCAGTCACTGCTGCGCCTCCAAGATTAACCCAGATGCCAGGTGACTGCAGTAGGAAAACGCTGGCCGTGACACCCAGCCTAATGAAACACGATAGGCTTCATCTAATGCTCCCTGTTGTGGTGAAGGGCATGAATTCTTCCTCACAGAAGGGTATGCTTTGGGGGGGAAAAAAAGTTCATCTCAGTTTTGACTGTAAAGTTTGACAGCTTGGCTATTATTTTTGGCAAAAAGAAAGCGAAGCACGACAGCGAGCAGTTGCCCGTGTATCCCTGAGAGTCAAACTCACTGCAGAATACATTAGTTAAAATCGGATGTCCTTCTCTTGCTTATCAGCGTGTCAGACGGTTTTCCTCCAGCTGTTTTTCTCTCCCCCTTCTCTCCTCTCAGATACACCTGCGGAGGATGACCCGTCTCCGTGCGCCCCCCAGTCTGCCCACGGGAGGCAGTGTCAGAACGGCACCGAGTGCAAGGCGGGCTGGGAGGGACCCAAGCACGGCATCACCAACTTTGACAATTTTGCTTTTGCCATGCTCACCGTGTTTCAGTGCATCACCATGGAGGGCTGGACAGATGTGCTGTACTGGGTACGTATCCGAAAATGACAGGCTGAGAGTCCTGCTTGTGCTCATGGCTTTGTTGAAACTTGGGGGCTTTAGCTTTCTTGCTTGTTCTCTTAGAGTGAAGGCATGTTTGCTAGCATGGAGCTTGAATTAACTCAGCTTATTACTGTTAGGTAAAGTGGAGGGGTTATCTGGGGCAATGAAATCAAATGTAAATGTTGACTTGTCATTGATATTTTAATTTTGAATGATGGCAGATGACTTATTGATTTGGAGGTTTGCAATGTACCTTGGTTGAGCAGAAAGTCACTGAAAGACCCTCTCTGTAGGAGTGAAACATCTCATACATCTCCAGATTGCTGATGTAGAAGAATTTGTGACAGACAGCCATGTGCTCTACCCATGGCATTTGTGTTACAAAGGCACTACACTGATCAGCTTTTAGGTTTTATAAGAAAGGCCTCACAAATTCCAGCAGGACTCCTGATTATGACTTTTGTCATAGAAGAATTTATTCTAATGCAGTTAGCTTTGATACTGGTATCAATCATGCTCGCACGTTTAGCCAAAATACAATTTTACCTGTGATATAAATGGAGTCTCATCTTGTCCTGTAGCCTAATTCTGGGCATTTCAGCAGCTTTAGTTTGTACCTTTTAATTCCTAATGTTGTAGGAAGTTCATTGCAATACAATTATACTATAGGAGTTAATATCGGGTTTAGCTCTCACCATTAAATCATAGATAAATATGTTTCTACATGCAGCTCTGGCCATCAGCTTTTGCAGCAGTATGTTATGACCTAGGACTTTTATTCATACACAGCACAGTCCTGTCTGTGTAAAACTAACCCAGACTCTCACCCGCTTGTAAGCCTGGCATGCCCTGACAACCTGGTTCTCCAGATGGCAGGATGTGTTAAAATGCGTGGTGTGGTTTGACTCGAGCAGGCTCAAAGCACACAAAAGGATAATCTGGACTGAGGCAGCTTGCACTGTTAGTCAACAAGCTTCTCTCTTAAAAATGAAGCTGCCTTCTATCCACCAGTGATTTAGAGTTTGCACGATTTCCCTTTGAAGATTTAGCTTATCTGCAAAGGATGGTCTCTGTGTGGAACAGCTAGAAGTTGTCTCTTTATCTTCTTAAGCTTAGATTAGAATAGTGACTATAGATTCCTTTTAATGCCTGAGATAAAGGGCAGAGATCTAACCACAAGGGGATTCTGAATCTCAAAGAAAAAAAAATTGCCATTATTAGAAAAGAGGGTATAAATTAATAAAATAATGAAGAGCAGAAGTTAAAGTCAGAAGAGAAACTGGGCAAAACTTCTCCATGGTTCAACTATGGCTACATATAATATACCTGTCTTTTTACCACATTTAGCTCACATTTCTCCATGCTGTGTGTGATTAAGAGGATTTATTTACAGGGGAAACAGGAGAGAGTAAATGATAGCAGAAGAAAAAATGAAAATAATTTTGGCCCTGTATACCATTCAGAATTGTGAAACCTCTCCGCAAGTTATCATCAGTTTTTCCAGAGATGTGCTATGAAGGACCCTTCCAACTCCCACCCTTTAGTGCTCATGTGTCATTTTCATGACTTGATATGAATCATGTTTAACTCATTATCAGTTATCTAATAACAGGAGCCAAAAGCATATACTCACTTCCAAAAGATTTTCTACCATGACTGCAGCAGACAGTCTGATTTTTATGGTGTCCCTGCAGCAAACTGGATTTTAGTTGTTGGTTTTTGTTTGATATTCAGCCAGGTTTCGGGGGTTTTTTTTCCTGATTTCCTGAACTGTTCTTCTTTCTTCTTTATAGACAGAATGCTGAACTTAGACCTTAAATTAATACAGATTGATGGTCATTATTTTCAGGGGCATGCATTTAGTGAGCTTTTACATTATGGCATTGTTAGAATGCTTGCTTTGGGAGGAGCAGAAATATTTGTTGCCATCAGTTCCCTGTTATCCCTAGAAAAGGGATACAGAAGATAAGAGTTAGCACTGCAGAAAAAAAAAATGTCAGTAATTGAGGAGGAGGAAATTTATTTCATAAAGAAAAAAAGTTTCACCTATGTTTAAAGACCATGAAATATAAAGTTTGAGTAAATATCTTAGCACCTGAGCTGGCAGATATCCTTGGTTAAGCTGCTGGAAACAATCCTAAGAATATCATTGTCCCATATGACTTTTGCCTCTTTGTGCTGTGTTGACAAAGCAGATGGAATTCAGCTCTGATCAGTGTTTGCCATTTGGTTAGGGAGGTGTCTGAGGTGTTTCCTGCTGCAGAGGGGTCTGTGCCACGCTGGGGGCAGGGGTTGCTTGGGCACCTACTGCAGGGCACACCAAGGAGAAACGCCATTGCTTTAATATTAAATGTAGAAACAGTCTCTGAACACTCACACTGTCATTTCCTGTAATTTCCAACCATATCTATTGAGGTTTATACAGTCAGATCTAGAGTCCATGGCAAGGCCATTCCAGCTTAATTAGCCAGATCAAAAGGAAAAGTACTCTGGATAGTAAAGAATAGAAAAGATGCAACATTTCAGTTGCTGAAGGAAGAATTTTAGTAAGTGAGGTAGGATACAAATATCTATCTTAAACTTACTGTGAGCCCCTGTTCCCTTACTTCAGTCTGACTCATACATAACTTTATTCCCTGGTCTTTGCCTTTTTGGCTGAGGAAGAGTGGACTTGTCATCGACAACCCATTGGGAGCTGCATCTCCAGAGAGTGCAGAGATAGGAGGTTATTCTCTTCTTAGCTCTGAAAGATCTCCTGAAACCACAATGAGGTCACAAAAATTAAATTTTGCTTTATAAGGAATTAAATCTGCACAGTTATTTAAATTCGAAATACAGAGTTTCTTGTCCATTTTACACTGAAAGTACGGATTAAAAAACACTGCAAGAAAGTTTTGACTGCAAATCAGACAGTTCTGCAGACAAAAATTTTATATGTTGATTTTCAGAGGTCATTCATTAAACTTAACAATGTGAGATAATAGGCTAATATTTAAAAGTGCTGAGCTTTCAAAGCTCAAGCAGACTGTGAAGTTCTTAGCTCCTCTGCAGTTCAGGGTGGCTAACAAGATTCGAATCTGGGGTCCTGCTGGGGTCAATGGCAAAATTCTCATTAATTTCAAAAGTTCAGGACCTCACTTTGTATTTTGCAAAATCTTGATCATGCTGTTGAGATTTCTCACATGCAGTCATAGTACAACGTGAGGAGTTACAGATGCCTAATCAGGGCCTTGGTATCTGTTGAGATTAGTCTTCCAAGGACATACATGTGGATGCAGAGAGTTTTCTTTGCTCCCTTCTTAAATCTGAAAATGTGTGCCTGACCTAAAACTCAGCAGAACAACAGATAAAACTCTGGGCTGAGTTACTTGGCTGGAAGTGTTGAGATGATGGAGCAATTCCCTTGCTTTTAACTTTTCTATGAGTGCTTCTCAATCATGTCTACTTATTTTCTAAAAACAAACAACCCCCACTCCCCAACTTTTGTTTTAGATCTCTGCATTCCTCTCAGTGGGAATGGAGGGAGCTTAGCACATTTCAGCATGTTGCCCTGAAAAATATAGTAGTCATTTCATGAAACCAGTGTCTGTCCTGTGCCACAGTTTGCAAGGTTTAAGCTGCATGCGTGAAAGTTAGAAAGCTGTGTGACCTTCCACAAGCCCTAGACTCCTAATCCATTTAATAGCTCTTCAATTTTAGCTTCTGTTTCCTGCTTCCTTCTTCATGCTTCCCAGTGCAGGCTTTCCACCTGTGTAGGGAAGCCCGTCTCCTCTCTCATGGAGTACCATTTCCCAGCCTGTGATTCATATCCTCACAAAAAGATAATCAGAGACAGGAAAGCAATAAACTTTTATTCCCTAGAAAGACTTGGCATCACTAAGATCAATACCCTTTCCAGTCTGCTCTCTCTCTGTTAGCAGATAAGACTTGTGAGTAGATTGGTTTCTTTTGAAATGGGAAAGAAAAATGTTAGGGAAAACAGTTTGACACTGCTGTCATGGAAGGTAGGATAATTACTTAAAAAGAGCCAGATTTTTAATGTTAAATAACTATACTGGACAGGATGAAAATCTGTGCCAAACAGCCTTGTTGACTCTTCACTGAAAAACTGATCTTTGTTGAAGGGAGCATTAAGTGTTTGTAGAAACACATCTCCTGTACTGCCTCAGTCATACAAGTTTATTTTGTCCCATGCCAGGCACCTTTGTCTCATGGCCATTCAGTCCACAGAACCATTGAATAGACAGGCACCTCTTGATATGTGACATTATAACTTTTCCTATAGAAACTATAGAAAGATTTGAGGTTACTATTCTCAAAACTCTCTCTAACGTATGATCAGCAGCATTAGCAGCTCGCTTGGTGCAGACACTAAGGCCCATTTCTGAAGACCCATCCATCTTGGAAACTTCCAGCAGCAGATGAAAATCCAAATGTTGCAAATTGAATCATTTTGTATTTTGTAATCAGTCTCTGCTCCAGTCCATTATTTTGTATTGTCTTGTTGACTGAGTAGGAAAATTAATCTCTGAGCAGTTTATAACATAGTGTTTAAATATTTGTAGGCATTATTTGTCTTCACTTAATCTTTTTCTAATCTGAGGAGATTCAGTTCTTTCAACCTTCCCTAATGGATCTTCCTTTTAATTATTTTAATCAGTTTGTTACTGTCCTTCAGGGAAAGCTTTGTATCTGAGTTAAAAACAATTCGGCCAGTGCCCTGTCTCTAGAAAGGTTTTCATCTTTGTGTGAAATGTGCTCTCTGCAGCTGGAAACCTGTGACACTGCATGCAAATCTACCCACTGCACTCAGTTTTGATTGCCTGGTCTCTCCACTGCCCTGCATCTAAGCAATTGTACATATAAATGAAAACAAAGCACAGAGAAATTGTAAAATTTCAAAAACCAATATGTTGTTGTATTGGGCTGTTCACGTTGCAGGGTAGTGGAGAACCTGCTCCTGAGTTGTTCTGCTTGCCCCTTACAGCTTGAATACTAGGATTGAGTAATTCTGCTTGATCTGCTTGAAGATTATTAATAATGACCAACCCTGGGCCTGCCATCACTTTTGGAGTCTTGGCTCTGACCCATGTCATTTGGACAACACTTCAGAATACTTGGTCAAGTCTCTGAAAATAACATGCAGTGCCTCCAGGAACAATTTACCTCAAGACTCTAAGTGTAAACTAAAGAGTTATTATAGATAAACTAAGGCCAAGCCTGGATGACATCCAGGGCACTAACCTGTCCCTGGAAGAGATGTCCAAACTGGCACATAATAGGTTGACTCCCTCAGATCTAAAAAATCCTTGTTAGTCTTGCCCAGCCCCTAGGCAAGAAAATGAGTTAATAGTCTAAAACAGTGCAGTGAGAGACTCAATGCAGTGGGGTTGAATCAGTGCAAACCTTCAGGAGCATCACATCCCCAGAGACAGCAGACAGAAACACATACAGATGCAGCAGGTTAAACAGGCTCTCCTGGAACTTCCCTTCACCTCTCAGTCTTTGAGATCATACGTTCAAGAGTTGCTAAATCAGCTTGAAACATGGGCTTACAGCCACCCTTACAGTTCCCATCATGAAGTCAAAATGGAACAAATTGAACAACAGATGTAATTTACTTTGCTGACAGCATTGACAGATTCTGTGAGCTTTTCTCACCCCCCTCCTCCAGCCTGTTGCAGCCAATGAGGAAGACGTGAGAAATTCAGAGATATTGCCACAAAGTGGAAGACATTAAATGCAGAGCTGCAACCCCCAATTTTCCCCAGCTGTGTTTTTCCTTCTAACCCTTTATTCTTGCAGCACTTAAGCTTGAATTAGTAAGGCTTTCCACAAAAGAGAATGATGTGATTCTAAGAATATATCTGTCTACATGTTTCCATGGTGTTTATTCCCCATCCAGCTCCACCCCTCCAAGAAAATGCTGGGCTTTTATTGTTGTGGGGTTGAGGGTTTTTTAATCATCTTTTTGGCAGGGGTTTGCATGAATGTGAAAAATTTACAAAGAAAAAGCATGCAAGTATGGGCAACCCATCACTGTGATTGCAGAGGTTATTTCATCTCCATCTGCTGTAACAGTGGTGGGTAAGGGGAGAGGGGCCATAGTTCAGAGCACTGAAGGGCCACAGCATCAATGCACTGAAAAAGCAGTTTCCACATATAATTTGCATAAATGCTGACCTCAATCTGTTTTCCTTTGCCTTGTTAACAACTTCACATGCAACTGTAATGGTTGCTGTACCACTGACTTGAAAGTGAGTAACAGCAGTGACTTACTCATTGGCACCTGCCACAGAAACCTGCTGCTGAACATTTGTTCAACACACTTGTTGTGTGAAATTAAGTCTTTATGAGCCCTTCAGAACTCAACTTTGGACTTCTCAGCCCTCTTCCTCTGTATAAAAAGAAACTCTCTATTAAAAATAAGCTTTTTTTGGGTTGGTTATGGAAGGTGTTAATAGAGACCCTCTGCCCAGTGCTCCTGTGTGGGAAGGACCTTTTTAATAGCCCTGTCTTTCTGTTGCCCTTTCACTTTTCTTTCTTTTGTTCTTCTTTAGACTGTATCCTAATTGCTGCTGTCTAGTCACCACAGAGACCTTTCTTGTCTTTAATCTTTAATCTTTTGTCCCAGAGCTGTAAAATTAAAAGCTAAACTAATGGGACATTTCTACACAACTTAGGATTTTGAGTGCCTCTGTTTCTGGATGCAGTGCTTGAGCCCTACCACCAGTTTTATCAAGAAATTATGGCTAATGGCTTCTGAAAAAGATATTGTCAGATTTGTTAGCTGTGGATCCATATCTACTAGACAAATTCACAAATAACAGACTGGTTCACTGTCTAGATCCTGGGAAAGAAAAAGACAAGGAAATATGCCCAAGGTCAGGACATGAGTTGTGTCTAGAACCATTTGTTAAATTATTGTTTATTTTGAATTTAATTTGTTTCAACGTCTTGCTTTTAAGACAAAGGGCACTACAACTAAATCTTGACCAGTCTTACTGTGAATATTAAGTCCTTCCTTCCTGCAAAGAGAATTGGTCCATTAACACTGGCTTTAATTCATTGGTTTCAGAGGGATTTCTGCCTGGGCAGGATTTGAGGGCTCCTATGATGAGTGGTCATGCCATCATGCCATCATAAGAGCGTAGTTTATCTGCACCCATGGCCTACTCTACAGCTGTCTCCTTGTAACTCCAATCCTCCTAATTGTACCCAAACTGGGGACCTAAAAACAATATTGAGCACATCTTCCAAAAGATGCAAAGAGACCAGAAGTGTAAAATGAAGGGTTGAGAAGTCAATCAGAGGAATCAGACTTCCTGCTGGGAAGGCCTGGTGGGTTTTGGACATAACCCAGCAGTGTGCACTTGCATCCCAGAGAGCCATCTATACTCTGGGCTGCATCCAGAGCAGTGTGGGCAGCAGGGGAAGGAGGGGATTCTGCCCCTCTGCTCTGCTTTGCTCTGCTGAGACCCCACCTGAGTGCTGCACCCAGCCCTGGGGGCCCAGCACAGGCAGCGCATGGAGCTGTTGAAGGGAGTGCAGAGGAGGGCTGTGAAGGCAGTCAGAGGGCTGAAGGTGCTCTCCTATGAGGAAATTCTCTGATTCTGTGAAAGGCTGAGAGAGTTGAGGTTGCTCAGCCTGAGAACAGAAGGAGAGCCCCAGGGAGACCTCCCAGTATGTAAAAGGGGCCTACAAGGGAGCTGGACAGGCCCTGTGTGCAAGGGCATGTAGCGATGGGCTAAGGAATTAAAACGAAAAGTGGGCAGATTTAGATCAGATATAAGGAAGAAAACGTTTACAGTGAGGGTGGGGAAAAACTCTGGCACTTGTTGCCCAGAGAGGTGGTGGATTCCCCACCCCTGGAAACTTTAGAGGTCGAGTTGGACAGGGCTGTGAGCAGCCTGACCTTGTGGAAGTTCTCATTGCAGGGGCTTGGACTAGAGGGCCTTAAAGAGTCCTTTCAAACCCAAAATATGCTGTAGTTATTCACCACAGAGCATTGACTGTATTGACTACTAAAGCAAGCATATCTAGAATTAATAAGTCAGGGTGTTGTGCTGATCTTGCCTATGTGATGTTGCTTGTAAGACTCATAAGAAAAGGAGAAGGGGCAGTCTTGTCTCTCAGTAATGCAGTTGCAGCTCATTCAGGTTCTTTGATGATAATTTCTCCAGCAAACCTCTAGACCTTTTACAATATCTCTGGGTGCCTATCAGACAAAGGTTTATTATCTGTGTGCTAGGAGTTCTAGATATTGTATGTTTTATTTGAGAATTTTGGATGTGATTTCACAACTGGAAACTGGATTAATTATCTAAAATGTAGAATTTTCCTAGGATTCCTAGATTGTGAACTGGATATGGAGGAACTTGGGATGTACTGATCAAGTGCAAAAAAAAATAATTGACAGGTTTGCCTTCACTTATTAAAGAAGGTAGTGATTATCTACATCTTCCAGTGCTGTTTTTCATAATCTTTATTTTTAAGGACTTAATTGACTATGGAAATCAATGAATGGTGTGTGCTTGTATATTCCTGTGCATGCAGCAATCAGTACTGTTCTGATGTAGTTGTGGAAAAATTTGCTATCGGTCTATGCTGAGATAAATAGAAGCATTTATAGAACAGCAATGCAGTAATACAGGCAGAAAATCCTTTCTGGATAATCAGCCATGTAAATGTAAACACAAAATAAACAGAGACAGGAAGGGATAGCCCAGAATCCTAAGACAAAATTAATTTTTTAGATTTGGAAACCCACCATTGTAGGGGATATTTTTATGCTTGAATTGAGCACTTCATTCTTTTGGAGTGAATTTCCAAAGACGTTAAAGGGCAAAAGCTGTTTTTACATAACTGAGTAGCAGTAAGAGATGGAACTGCTGCAGTAGCTGTAATGAAAGGACTGTGGCTAAATAGCCTTTGGGCTCTTGGATGACTTTTCCAAAGCCCAACCTTTTCCTTTTGAAGGAAAAAAAAAAAAAAAAAAAGTCGTACACACTTATGTGGGAATAAGGCAACTCACATAAACCTCTGTGACTTTTACCTCTGGAGCTCTGAATTCAAATCCTGATTAAGTCACACGAGTCCAAACAATTGTTGGAGGTCACTCCACGACATTTCTATAAATTGCAAATTCACTGAGCGAGCACTCATGTAATCAGTCCCATGAGAGAATGGAGAGCCTCCATGGCCCCTGCACAGGTACCTGGCTTTGGCAGAACCCTGCAGCTGCATCCATAGCATGAACCTCCTCTAGGCAGATCCACTGGTCAGGAACCATGAAGAGCAGAGTACTAAGCAGGCCAAAGTACAATCACTGTTGATATTGCCAGCTGCTGAGTGCAGAAGAAGAGGGGAAAATGATCTGTCAGTCACTTGTGTCAACAAGCAGAATGGATCAAGAGTGAAGGCTTGGCATCGCAGACTGCAGGATGTGTTTGTGCAAAGTCCTGAAGACCTGCTCAGTCTGGGCCTCACTTCTTTAAGAGCCCTGCCTGGGTCAGTGTCTGGCCTGGTTTTTTCCCCACTGTTCTGTATGACCCAGACAGCTTCAGAGCAGACAGAGTGACCTGAGCCACCACCACTGGAAAAAACCAACTAACTTCTGAGGGAACAGTTTTACATCCTCAAAGTGCTGCAGTTTCAGCACGCTCTAGAATGTGAGTTGCTTTATCACTTGGCAGTAGTTGAATTTCAATATTTCACTTTTGGTTAACATGTTCCATGTTAAACTGAATTGAGAGGCTTTTTTTTTTCCTCTCTTTTACATATTAAGCCTCAAGAAAGTGAGTGAGGTGGTAAAGCAAGAGTTTTATTGGAGCTTAGGATTTTTATTTGATGTAAGGATTTCTTGCTGTGTAACTGATGTTTTTAGTGGGGGTTCAGAATCCCTGTATTGCCAAACATGCTGCAGAGATGTGTAGCACCCTCCAGCTTTCACAGAAAAACAGAGAAATCCCTCAAGAAAGCACAAAATTACAGGTGGGATGGGAGGATGTAAAAATGGTTATTTATACTGATTATTTTTGTTTCCCCTCCCCTAGTAGACTAGAGGAACTTCCCAGGAGTAATTGTACTAACAAAATTTAATATGCTGGGATTTTTTCAGCAGATCCACTCTTCAGATAGCTGATTTGCCAGGATGATGCATGTCCGTTTGAACACTACTAGTGCTAATAAAAGTTGCAACTTTGTAAAAACAAAAGCCAGTAACACTGCTGGGATTTTTTTAAGTGAAGGGAGAGCCTAACAGTTTTTTCCTCTGTTTTGAAAAGTGTGAAGCTAAATGGCCTTTGCCATCTGTTGAAGTTGTACAGTAATCTTGTCTGAAGGCCATTTGAAATCACAGCTTTAACTAGGACACTGCTAAATGCATTCAGTATTTCCCCTCTAGTGCTGAACATGGTGTTGATTCTAGGTTGGTGGTTGGACTTGATCTTTAGAGGCCCTTTCCAGCCTTAGTGGTTCTGTGATTCCCTACCTTTCCAGCAGGCACAAACTGCTGTGCTGGAGATGTACAGGGATCAGGAAGCATTTTCAGCAGAAATAACTTGCAGTGGAAAACAGCTCAGCTCAGCCATTGTGGGTCACAGATATATTGACCTGCTGATATTTGAATGGAAGCTGTAATTCTCTTCCTTACCCTCAGACAGAGACCTTGTATTTTCCATAATGGCTCAGTCTGGTAAAGAACATCAGACTGTAAAAAACAATGTGCACCCAAGCTGAAAACAGATTAAATGTGAATGTGGAACTTTACTAATAAGTGAAATAATGTTGCAGAATTCAGTGCTTATATACTGAGAGCTAAAAAACACAGTGGGAGGACTCAGTGACAACATACAGTCAGTATCAGTCATCTGGGACTAGATGGTTGAAAGTTTGGTCTTTTCCTATGTTTCTCTGACTTTATGCAGCCTTTCCCAGCTAATAAAATGTGCATATCCTTGGAAAGGGGCCTGTATTTAATGAGTGATGAAAATGTGCTCCTATAAAAAATAAGTGTAGCAAATTCTACCGGTAGCAATGCACTGCCCTCAGACAGTATGCAGCAAGAGCAAATATGGTTTTGCTCCATGTAACAGCAAAATGGCATTCCTGAATAACTTTAGAGAAGCTCATATGAGCTATTTTACATGTTTTCACTTTGCCATCAAGCAGTGGCCTGGTTCTGAGGCAGAGCTGATGTCGGCCCCCACCTTGCTCTTGAGCAGGTAGCAGCAGCCTTGTAGGACCCTCCTGCAGGACTCCTGCCTTTGCAGTCTCACCAGGAGGCTCAAGCCAGTCAAGGTGGATCTCCTGCAGGATTTTGTTCTCTCATGGCTCTGGAGGCTGAGCCCTAGCACTGCTTCCATTTGTCTTCTCTACAATGCTGTGCGGGGATGCTTTGTCACTTCTGGAGACTGCACCCTCTTGTCAGGGAGATCAGGCAGTGTGTAAGAATGAGTTGTAGCTATACCAAAAGCTTTTTCATTAATAAACCACAAATTATGGTTCACCTGAATCAGGACAAGTGTGCTTGAGTGAGGACATTTATAGCAGATTCAACATCT
This sequence comes from Pycnonotus jocosus, assembly GCA_013400435.1. Lineage (NCBI taxonomy): Eukaryota > Metazoa > Chordata > Aves > Passeriformes > Pycnonotidae > Pycnonotus > Pycnonotus jocosus. The sequence goes on along the minus strand of VWYP01028261.1, from coordinate 619,609 downwards.
TCGATCTTTGAAGACCTTCAGTCTTTGTTAGGAGAGGTGAAGAAGCAAACTCTGCAGACTCCACATTCTCAGATCTGTCTGCCACGTTCCCTTTCTCTCTTCTGAACTCATCTTCCATTGCTGCAGTTTCTTTGATTCTTTCTCAAGGGTTCTCTACTGCAAATTAATCTTGATGTTTCTGTTGTCCTCATCAAGGCAGTCCTTTCTCAGTTAATGGCTCCATTTAGCTCCTGCAGAGAGTTCTGTACAAACTGCCAATGTTTCTGCTTCAGAGTGGAATTCTAATTTGCTCTTTCCATCACTACAGAATATACAGAATGATTGGGGAACCAAGCTACACATGGGAGTCCTCTTATTTTTCCTACTGCCAACGTATGATGAATCTTGCCCGTGTTATTCACTTTTATCCTGCAGTGACTGTATAGAAGAATAACCTGTCTGGAGCATTCTCTGCCCTGGTTGACAATCTCTGTGCCCTTGTCTTCACCCAGCTCTGTCTTGCCTTTCTCATTAAGACACTGAAAAAAGTTACAGATGTTTATATGTACCTAGAGAATGCACGTACAGAATTTGCAAAATTCCACAGTTGAGGTAACACATCAAGTTGAGCCTTAAAAATAAGAGCTTGGAGGAAACAACTGAGCTTAAAATTTCCTTTTGCCTCCAGTATTTCAAATTAAAAGAAATATGATTGTCAAAGCAGGACCAGTTGATCAAGTGCTGCTAGTTCCTTTGACTGCCATCTGTTCAGACTTAAGCTGGGCTGAACTCCCTGATTCTCCTTTGCATCCATCCAATAGCACCAGCTACAAAATGTGAACCATTTAGGAACAATTTTAAGGAGTGACTGTGGCTTAGAGTGCCTCTAAGATTATTGGGGTGTTGATGCTTAGGAAGAAATTCTACCTAGACTAAGAGCAAAGACATCTGGAGGCCTTTGCCTGTGTTTTAAGCCATTGCTCCTAAGTCAATAAAAGCAGTTTATTTTAGTTTATTTTAATTTTTATATTTATGCTTATTACAAAGTTTGGACTTCTTGTAATTTTTTTACCCCCATATCTCTGTCTTGAGTCAGCTCTGAGAGCTTGAATTCCCACTCCTTTTCACCTGTCCTAAAGACAGAACATCCGAAAGACTATTCCAGGTCAGCAAGATGGCAATACTTTTCATGATGCACTAGAATTTAGAGATGGAAATGCTTAAATGTGTTTTGTAATTTTTTAGTAACTATGTACTTTAAGCTTCAATTTTTTTCTGAGGAATTCCTGAAGATAAACTCCTAATCATACATTCCTCCCAGTCCTGTGCCCCAGCCTATTCAAGCAAAGCACTTGTGCATATCAGCTCATTTCCACTGGTGACAGTAATATTGACCATTAGCCTCAGTGGAATTATTCATTTATGTGCCTTAAATTATGCACATACATGATTGCTGGATTAAAAACCAACCAGGCAAAGACAATTAATTAGATTTTAAATAATGGAGGATCTGCAAGGTGGAATCTGCATTCTTAGTGTAATACTGCACTAAATCCTCTTTGTAGGATATGTGCTGGGTAAGAGGAAATATGAGCTTTTCCTTGCTCCTTTTCTGAATGGTGAAATCAGATGAATATATGTTGTGACTATAGGCTTACTTGAATTGTATGTGGAGAGCAACCAGGAATTTATCAAGTAAAAGTATGCTTTTTTTCATGTCTTCATTGCCATGATACACAGCAACCTCATACCATTCAGGCTCCAAACAACCAGCAGATTCAGGAGGTGCAGGATTTCAGTGCTAAAGGAACAATCTCACAGCTTGCCCTGCAGGTTGGAAAAAGTGCTTATTGAGCCTGTCATACAGAGAAAGCCAATTTTAGTGCTGTGAGCCTTGTAACTCAACCTTTAGTTCTGTGTCACCTCATTGATATCTGTCTGGGGCTTCTTTTAAGCACTTACAGATTTTTAAAGTTAGAAATTGTGGATAATGATAAGCAATTTCCTTGTTAAAAGCAGCAAGAATGTGAACAATGTAAACATTTACAATGTTTACAATACATTTAAAATTGCATAGTTAATATAATTATCACAAGTATTACATTAAAAAGCCCCAGTATAACATAAAGAGTGTACAGTTTAGAGATCAGATAAAAACATCAAGTACAGGATTCATTACCAGAGCTAACAACACTAAATTTCTTCGTATTTAAGGGTTGATTTATTTGTGTCACAGTCCCAATAGTCACAATCCTATTACTCACCTACAAGTTAAGAGCATGACCAAATGAGACAATTCCCAGATGTCTCAGACCTCTAAGTAGAAGTTGAGAGAGAGACAAGAGTCAAACCTTCTCATCACACATCCTCTGATAACTACCAAGAGCTTTCAAGGTAAAGACTCCAAGTACTGCAGAGCCAAGGGATCTTAAGCCCAAAGCTGGTCTGCAGTTGAGAAGTTAACCAGAAGATATTGTTTTGTTGAGCAAATTATGTTGAGCAAAAATATTTGAATATTCTGTTCTTTATCTGTTTCTGCTGATGCAATATATGTAGCATGAGGAAAGGTAGATCTTTCAAAGTTTTGCTTCTTCATTGGATAGATGTTACAGACACTTCTGTCTTTCATAGGAAATTCACCCTACCTTAATTATTTCTGAAGGATCATATGGATTTATGACATCTTTTTTGTTCCCTGACTGTAGAAGTGCAAATTTCAAAAGTAGCGAATTTTCAGAAACAAAGAAAAGCTTTAATGATCATGAAGGGGGTTTGAAGAGACAATGGAACTCAGAGAAAATAGTGTAAGATTATGAACACTCTACTTCCTAGGCCACATAACCCTTGTCTGAGATGTGGAATTTATCACCTGTCTATGATATGGATATTTTTTTCTTTACTATTGTCAGCTCAACTATAGCTGTGAAGAGTAAAGCTCCATCCTTTGTTTATAATACTTGGAGTTGTACCCAAATTCTGACTTAAAAGTGTAGCAGGGAACATTTTTCCCTCACAGTGCAAAACAGTGCCTCATCCTGTTAAAAAACAACAAAAAAAGCAGAGTTTAAAGTTTTAGTTGCACGAGGTTATATATGAATGAAATGCATGTCCCTAAATATTCATGGGAAGAGAAGGAAAGAGGAGATGGAAAAGGAAAATTTATGTTTTAAGCAAAACCTCTTTGATCTATGAGAAATATCCCAATCTCTCATCAATACCTGCATGGCCCTTTTTGTATCCCCTGAGCTCTGCCTGCCAGTAGCCTACCATGAGATCTTGGATCTGAAGAAATGGCTTCTACACATCCCAAAAGTTAGGAAGGTGTTTAAATGCTATTCCTGAAAAGAATGGTTTTCAAAATAAAGGCTTCAAACTGGAGGATATATTTAATGGCAGTTAAGTGTTATCTCTTATTTCTGCTGTCTCCTGCTCCCAATCCTCTCCAATTTTATGTTCTTACAAGAAAGACTTGGTTGCAGCTAGGGATCTTCCCACTGGCCATAACCATTAATTTTGGCTAGATTGGCACTAAATTCCACAGATAGGTTACAGAAAATAGCATTTCTATCAAAATTTCCAAATTTTCTGCCCTTTAATTGCATGAAATATGCTGCTCCTCTCAATAGATGCTACTCTGTGAAAGGTTATATACTTCCTGATAGAATGCTATACTTCATTATAGAATAGTTGTAATACTAGCATTTTAAAAAATGTTATCACAACATTCTATAGTTGTTAGAAATCCATTATCAATTTATTTGAGGAACAGAAGCCTAGCCCAAGTGCCCTAACTTACTCTCCATTAAGCTGCAGCTCTCCAGCACTGTGCGCTGTGAACAAGGCAGATTTCATTTTTTCATTCAACTTGCTGCTTTCCAGTGACTGATTTCCAGTTGCCCTTTTCTGATGGATTAAATTTTTCCTGTCACCCTCTGTTGTTTTTGAAAGACATTTACCACAAAGTGTCAGGGTGTGAGTGTGTGAATTGTAAAATCAGCAGAATTCAGTGAATTGTGCCTGCCCCTCCCATTAAGTGACTGAAAGGCTGTGCTTGGTGATGCTCAACCGGTATGGTAATAGGTTATTACCTCTAACTTTGTCTTTGAGTTATGGTGCAAATGTGCCAGACTATCATCCCTGGGAAAGAAAAAAAATTACTAAACAACTAATGCATGAATGTCTCCTGTGGCCTTGCCAATGTGACTTCACCAGTGTCTTCTAAAGAACCACAAGACAAAGGCACAAAAGTCTATTAAGAAAGACTTTTATCCTTGGCTCCTACTGAAGCTGCTGATAGTAATTGAGATCAGCAGAATACAGAATTTAAAAACCTGGTGTTATTTCTAGGTGATTACCTGCACCATTGAGAGAAAAGCCTTTGCTGAAATGCTGCAGGCATGATAGCAATTAAGGATGCTTGGCACAGATAGAGCTCTTCCAACAGACCTCATATGTGCTGAAATGACCTCTTTTTGTCATGAAACTGAGTGGTTTCTTTGACAGTAGCCAGTGAGGCAAGGTAGTATCCCACTTTGCAGATTGGAAAGCTGAAGCATAATGAGCCAAATTATGTCCCCACAGTGCCAGAGAGGATATGTAGGAAATAATAATGAGAAGGAATCCTTACCTTCAAGATCTCTGAGAGGTGATGCATAAATGCTCTGAAATGTGCCAGCTTCCTCACTGTTGAGAATAGTGATGTGAATGTGTTGAGATGTGAGCTGTGAAAGGTCGAGCAGTTTGACTCAGAAAGCAGAATTATTTCCATAAATGACAATCTGCAGATTCCCACTGATCCCAGCCTTCCAGCTGACGTAACAACTGTTCCATACCTGCTGAAGTTGGCATCAGGTTGCAATTACCTGGACTGAAAGTTATAATTCAGACCTACACTGGTTGATATGATAGTCTTTGTTCAGAACTGTGAATTTAGAAGGTGATCTACACTTTCTGTTGGGCTTCCTAGGGTTAGTAGTAAGCACTCAGGGAGGAGTGTTGCATTCAGGCACCAGAAAACTGAGCTGTGTACCAGGAGTTGCTCATCCTAGAGAGGAAACTCATAACTGAGCCAATAACTGCCCACTGGGGGCAACAGAACAAAATATGTTTTGCAAACTTAATTTTCTGCACTCAGGAGGGTGCAAATGGCAACACTCCTGGCCTTGCTGTTATTGTTTTGAGTAAGTCTATTCCTATTCTTTTTCCCCCAACTTTCACCAAACAACCTATTTCTCAGCATTTCTGCTGCAGTTGTTTTTCAGGATTGAGCAGTAAGCTCACAGTGTACTCTTTCCTTGCTGCGGGGAGGTTTTAACATAATTTCCCAAACACTTAACAGTGTACGATCACATAACATACATTCCTGTCACCTGTGGGTCAGTCCCACAGGAATAATCTCACCTCATAATGATGGAATAATCTCACCTGCTAATAAAGAGAAAAAGACATGAGAGCATCAAACATAGGGAAGTCCAGCAACAGAGACAGCCTCAGCCATCTGCCAAATACTGACACTTTCTGCTTGAGAAGCTCTTGCTGTCTCTGCCCCTCAGCTTCTCTGTTACGTATATAACTGTGCAATAAAAAGGAGATGAAAAGCTGACCTCTGAAATTTTCGGTCTGAGAAGTCCCAAATGCTCTGCTGTACCAGAATGCAGGTCTGTTTTACAGGACTAATTTGTGCTGATGCTAGCTGGTGCAATTGTTATGCAATTGTGCAGGCATTGGGAATAACAGAGTACACTATATTCTAGTTATATACTTTACCAGGACATGCTGGAAGATTCTTGCCATCTGGAAATTTCTTCATGCCAGGGAAATTTTGTCCTTCTCCTGACATGAACTTGACCTCTGTACCTGGCACCCTGGCATTTGCCCTTGATGATTCTCTTGTATCACAGCTTTGAGAACTTCTACTTTTCCAGCTGGCTTTCCCAGCTGACAAAAAAATCCCAAACTGATGATAGATAAATGCCATGCAGCTGAGGCTTTTTTTGGCACCATCTATCACAATTAGAGGGATGTCAATTCATCATTGTGCCCACTGTAAAGGTAAATTCTTATGGTAGTTTTTCAAAGTTGTCCATATTCACTGTTTGTGCAGATTGCTTTATATAGATATTGGTGTCCTTTGTAGGATAGAGGGAGTGTGAAATCTCATTTCTTTACTTAATTCCAACTTGGGCATTTACATTTTGCCTTCTTGGTTTCCCAGCTGGGATCTCAGGTGAATTTTACTTCTATCTTTATACTTGATGATGCTTTGTTCTCATTAAAGCCCTGATGTGCAGTAGACACCAGGGGTGCTACTTTTGGTCACATGGGATGAAATGTGGCTTGCAAACATAAAGAATAATTAGTATGATTTATAAACTAACTGAAAAATTCTGCAAAGCTATAAAAAGGGAAGAAGTTTATTATGCTTAGGGAATGTTTGCGGCTCGGGTACTCTTCAGCCCACCAAATGTATTTATCCTGTGAGGAAGGAGCTGATGAACTGTTTTCACAGAGGCAGATTTTGAGCTTATTTTTTTAATGAGTCTAGTTCAGTTCAGTCACAGCTGAAGGAGCCCTGAGATGGAGTTCTGGGTCGGTCCATTGGCTGTGGACTATTGCCAGACAAGAACTTTAGTGACTCTGCTTTGGAAGAAAAATAGATAATGGACTTCCATCCACAAAGAACGGATTATATCAGTGTTACTCTCCTGCCTTGTCTTACTGAAGGTCTGAAATTCCTTTCCTGATTTGTTATGAATCTTGAGTGAAATTACCTACTCTGAAGTATGTCTCATTGTCCATGTAGAGAAGGATGTTTCTTCTGTGATTCCAACAAATGTTTAGGTTGCAAAGGAAAGACCATTTTCCTGGAAAGAGAAGACAAAATTTTCAAAAGGGTGAAAAACAAAGGAATGTAGATTTCTTTATGTCTTTAGGTGCTTTAAAGTCAGCAATTTATGTTTATAAATCAATTTAGTGCTCCTGAAAATGTTAACTACCATCTCTTTCTTTAATGATGTTATGTCTGGATCCAAAGATAAGTGTTTGTGAAGAGTAAAGAAGATTTTCTGGTATCTGTGATACCATTATGAAAGTGACATTCTATTGAGGTATACGGCAATTTTCCAAAATTCTAGACTTTGAAGGAGATTTCAAGATGAAATAGCATTTATGTACTAGATGCTTTTAGAATATGTACAAGATCTTACTATGGGCTAGAACTAGACCTTATATAATACAGATTCTGGTGCTAAGTCAAGTCTCCCTGCTTCATGTGCAGATGCTTGTAGTAATGTGAAATCCAAGTCATTCAGTTTACAGTCTCAGATTCTCTTAGTATTCTGTCGTGTAGGAATTGTGTTTTGAGAAGTGAATCATCCTTCAAGATGAGAGAAGGAAGTTTGTGGGGAAGCTTTAGAAAACAGTTGACCAGGTCAGAACATGGTGAGCCTTGAAAAGACCTTCCTTGAGAGAACAAAGTTACTGCCCTCACTGTGGTAAACTGTGAAGATTCCCAGAGCACTGCCAGGGAAGGAGCAGGATTTGCCCCCAGTCCCCACCTGCTCCTCTCTGTGTACCTGTGCTACACCTGGGAAGTAAATGTGATCTGACAATACACTGTGGCAATGCCTACCAAAAGCTGGCAATATTTTCCCTGGCAGTGGAGGGTCATATGTGTGAACAGCCAAGTTTAGAATTTGTGGGGTGGACTCTTTCTGGTGTTGTAAGTAAATTCCAAAAAGTAAGTCCATAATTTGAGCATCCAAGGAAGTGCCAGTAGGGCACATTGTTATATCTTAGGCTGTCTTAGTTGCTGACTGTGAGGAAATAGATGAAAAAAACAATCAAAGGAGTGGTCACATCAGAAATTACCCACAGGAACACTTGGTATGATTATGCGTGAACCAGCCACAGGCTCTGTTTACAAACCTTTCCGTCTGTTCCTTTGCCTAATCATTTCTGCTTTCCCTCTCTGTCTTCTAACTTTCCTTCATCTTTCCAGATGCAGGACGCTATGGGCTATGAGTTACCATGGGTGTATTTTGTCAGTCTGGTCATCTTTGGATCCTTTTTCGTTCTAAATCTGGTTCTTGGTGTGTTGAGCGGGTAAGCTGACAGTTTTGGTGTCCTTTTTCCAATGCTACAGGGCAAGACTCCATAATAAGGGTTCTTCCCTGTCACCAGGATACTTTCAGAGGGATTAAAAATCTGAATCCAAGGAAGCTTCACATCAGCTCTGAAATGCTTTGACAAAATGTTCAAATATTGCAAATAATACAGGTAACAAAAGCGGTGTTATTCCCTGACAGAGAAATTCAACCTCAGGGCCTTCAAAATTATTTATGTCAACCTGTCATAAATTTCCAGAAAACTGGCTATTGAAGAACCTTACTGCTGGTGACTTGGGATCTCTTTGGCTGGAGCCTTGCAGCGCTCAGAATCTGAGCTTGTCTCACTAATTATCATTCCACTCTTCCAGGTCAATGATGCCATAGGAAGGGACTGGCCCTGGATCTATTTTGTTACACTAATCATCATAGGGTCATTTTTTGTACTTAACTTGGTTCTCGGTGTACTTAGCGGGTAAGCAGTACCAGGAAAATGTTTTATTATTGTTTATTTTTTAAAAGATTGTATTTCTATTTCTACTCTCTGGTTACCAAAACAACGGTCAGTGGTGGGTTGATCACAAGAACCTTAAGGAGAAGGCCTAGGGTATTGCTGTGCCAAAAGAAAAATACAGCATTCCTAGTATCACAGAAGGAGCATTTTGACTAAATCAAAGGAATATCAGACAATTTTTTGTCTGTAGCACATTCCTCTACCTGTACTCTGAGGGAAGAGGACAGTGCTGTGCTCTCCTGTGGGCGAAGCAATCCATGCATAGAAGTGGATTATAGCAAAATTTCTGGAAGAGTCAGTAGGACTGAAGGAGGAATGAGAGCATGGGATGAATCCCTTCCCATCTGTAGGATGAGATTCCTGCCAAATTATGTCTTCTCACAGGAGAAATTTTCCCATTGTTTAGTATATCTAAAGCACAGCCTACCAGGAGACTATTTTCCCTGGAGAGAGTCTTGGGCACGTTTCTTCTTCAGTAAGCCCATCTTCTCTATTGTGCAGATTACAAACCTGGCACGAAGCAAGGAGAAAAGATCATTTCCCTCTGACCTTTCCCAAGGATGAACAAAGAAGCAGGAGAAGTGCTTTTAGTGTTTAAGCATTTTTAAGACATCCAGGCATTTAGCTGTATTTCAATTCTGCAGTATAACCCTCACTGCAAAGCATCATTTTAGTAGCTTTGCTTAAAAACAATGGCTATTGTCCCCAGTAGTTAAAAAATTTACTGCCCCTGGGGAGCCACATAATTAAAGGAATCAAGCCAGAAAACATTCTTGCAAGATTAAAAAAAAAAAAAAATCTTCTAGAATAAGGCTTCCAGTTCCATATTTGGGCATGACTGGGGGCTACAGACGTTCTGTGTACACTGATAAATATGGTAAGAGGACTTTTATGCATATTCTTTTTGTTTCTACCATCCTGCCTCCTTTGATGAGTTCTAAATGAGTTTGATTAGGGCCTGTATCTGTTGCCTGAGTAGAGAGCCCTGAAATCCCTTGTCTTTTGATCAAAAGAGAGGGAAAATAATCTCTGAGTGGGAGAGAGGACTTGATGCCTCACAAAAAATTATGCCCTCAGTACTTGGGCCAACAAGATAGAAAGGGCAGCAGTGGGACTGGGGAAAAACCTCCACCTTTGGCCATCTGGCCAAGAGACAGGTAATAGAAGGTCTGCAGGAGGTATTATTTCTATCTTCAGGACTCCATTAAAGGAGCTGAGCCACTGTGACAGCTGCTGCAAGGAGAAGGGTTTCCACACAGTAATGGAAGTGTGGAGAAAATCCCCCGTAATGAAGTGTGGGGCAATAGTCTGTGTTTGCACATCTGGAGAGTGATGCTCTGGTAGGGCTTTGAAACACACACTCCTCATTCCTCCAGGTGGATACCCTGCCCAGCAGGTAAAGAGGTCAGCACTAGTGGGGAAAAGGGGTCTGTTCTATCAGAGATGCACTCAAGGACCACATAGAAATGTTGTTAAAGATTATATGGTATCTGGTTGGATAAAAGGTGCCTGTGAGCCCAGCCATGAGGAGTGCATAGTATTGAAGCACTGCTGATTCAACTTACCTGCACTTGGATTTGTACCTGTGCATAATTAGCAATTTAATTTCCTCTCTCTTTCATTTTCAACTCAAGTAGGGTTTTTGAGCCCTAAATCTTCCACCTCCTGCCATGCTGCAGCTAATCCACCACAGTTAGTGGTAGGAGATGGAAACAGTCTGTAGAGGGAACTGAAATCATAGATGAAGTTCACCTTGTTTAAGCTGTGAGTCACTCTTTCTGGCTGTCTTCACAGTGTTATGACAGCTGCATTGTTTCTGCAAAAATGTCCTTAACTGGAAAAAAGTAAGAAGAAACTTAAGAATTTGCATCCATGAAAAAACATAGAAATTATAGGAGAAATGTTCCAAATTTTCTTTGCTCTCAATAAGCAGTCCTTAAACAATTAACTCCCTAAAGCAGTTCTAAATTCTGCTGAGTTACAAAGTGTCTTCACTTTGCAGATTCAGCTTTTTTTCTTGGAGACTTGCTATTGCCATTAGTCTGATCTATGTTGATGATCCACCTGTCTGTTCTAGATACAAAGCAGCATTCCTGGTTATCCTTGAATATCCATTCTGGGCATCTCTGATTTTTTTTTTTTTTTCCCATTTATCTATTTCAGGAGCTGCAGCAGGGATGTTGTGTAGGTAGACTTCACAAATGACAGATTAGCTTAGGAGGGGTTTAATAATTTCTAAATGCATAAGGGTAATTAATTGTACTCACAAACACACCTTGATTGCACCTGCAAAATGAAATGCTGAATTCTGCTCTGCTGAAAGAGCTCTTTTGTAATTTGTTTTTCCTCAGGTATGTCATCCATTCATGGTCCTGGTGAATTTACTAATCACATACTAGGCTAAATAGCATGTCAGAGTATTTATATGTGGAGCTGTAATCTCTTCCTGAGTTGGCTGAGCACAATATAAGATTCGTGTACTCTCAAGGAATATCAAGTCAGCAGACCCAAGCAGACCTCCTCAAGCCCAGGCAAAACAATTCCACATCATCGCTCTGAGCAGTGATTAGAAGTTGCTTGAGATCAGAGATGTTCACATCTGTGTTATCTGTTTCAGTTAATTAATGAGAAAAAAAAAAGGGAATGTGGGTTCAACCTTCAGACATGCACACCTAAGAACATAGAGTCACATTTCCTTTATATTTAGATCCAAATCCCAGGACACAGACCAAACAAGCAGTTGCCTAAGGCAAATGGAGGGCAGGAGAACAGACATTCTGCCTTGAGAGGATCCTGCAAAACACAGTTGACTTCTTTTGACGTTTTAACTGCCAAGAAAGAGGTCAGAGTGAGCAGGAGGCTGGCTATGGTTGTAGCTCCTCCTTGAGCAGTTTTTGTGACCTTTCAAGTATTTTTCCTTGTCTTCTGTGCCCTCTTCCAACCCTTCCCATTCCTTGGTGTACCTCTCAGGGTGGATGAGATTTGGAGCCTTGTGCTCCACTTTGATTAGCAAGCAAGAGTTTTGAACTGTTAAAATTCTGCTGTTTTGCTCACTTTCCATCTTGCCTCTAAATGTGAGAAATCATATCAACAAAAAATCAACATAAATTCCATCATTGGAATGGGAAAGAGAAATTATCTTCCGCAACAGCACACGATGCAGAGCTGAGTGTTTATGGTGTTGAGCCACTCTAACCTCACAGAGAGAAAACATCTCTCCACAGTACTCTGCTCTTTGGTATTCCCATTGGCAGACATTTCTATAATTTTCTGGGAGAAGTAAACCAAAGTGAAACAAACTGAATTGTGGCAAACCCAACCAGATTAACCCTCTGTTACACTGATATTTTTGCTTCATTGAAAAGAGTCAGACTGCTTGCTAGTCCTGCAAGCCTTTGTTGACCTTACCCTGCCATGATAGTGCAGACTTTTTTTGAGAAGACAACCTCTAGACTCAACATGGCACTTCCATCAAAAGCTTTTTTAGTCCTTGGCCTGGCTGCTGGAGCTGCAAACAGTGACCATTTATTGCCAGCTGTGCTGGAGACAGCAGTAATGTGTGCACCTGCCTGCAATACACCCTGGGCCAAGGCCACCAGCTCCCTTCCCATGGGATGGAAAATGACCACTGGTGGTAACTCTTGATTGCGAGCTACATTTGCTGCCTTTCCACCTGGGGCATGGTTTGAATTGTAAAAAAGCCTGTTCTCAATGGCTTCATGTTAGTAGAGCATAGAAATTAGGACAATTTAAACCAGTTTTCTTTGGAGAGTCGTCTGAGATGTGGAGTATCATGTGCTGTACCAAGGCAAGAGAGATTGCAGGTCATTTACATGAGGCAATCACAGTATTTTGCATTGTGCTGGAAGACTCTAGGTTCAGCCCATTTCAAAATTGGGCCCATTTGTTCTGGATTCTAAACTAACACTTTACAAGTTAAAATTTGAAATATTGGAATTTGATTTAACAAACAGGCTTAATAATATGTAGATTCATTCAGAGGTGTTTTGGGGGGTTTTTTTGGTGGTTTTTTTTGTTGTTTTTTTTTTTTTTTAGAGTTAATTAATTAATTTGGATACAGCACTGTAGCAGACGCAGGGGAAAGGTGTCACTGAAGCAGAAAATATAACCACTGTTGATGGATTTTTTCCTAACAATCTTTGTACAGATTTTATTATTACTGCTGGGGTTATTTGTTTCTTTTACATTGTAAAATATCGGTCCCAGTATAAGAAAATTCCATTTTTCATTTTTTCCATGCCTTGAGGCTGGGTTTAGACCCAGAGCTGACTGTGTACTGAGAAGCCAGTGGTTCTCCTCCCCAATTCCACCTTTGTTATCACACTTCCTTGGGAGGACCTGAACCCTCAGCAGCGTGACAAGGGTGCAGATGGTACTGGCATACATTGTCACATCTTTTGGCTAGAAATTAAGGGATCATCCTGCTTTGATCCTGCTGCAGTGCTGGTTTCATGCACAGCTCATAATTCTGAAAACCTGATCCAAAACCTGTGAAGTCCATGGAAGTCCTTCAGCAGGTGTTGGACCAGACAGAAGGAAAGTGCCCCACCATCACTGTTAGAAACCCACCTCCATCTCAGTCACATGGCACTCACAGAATTGACATTTTGGCTAGGATTTTCATTATCCTAATATTATGCCACCAAAGTGGTAGATCTCCTATTCATTTTTTGCAGGACCAAACCTAAGACAAATGCCAAGTGGAGTAGCATTTTGTTAAATCCATTCATTGCTGAAGTCTTCAGCAACAGCAATGGATAATGCACTGGGGAGAATGGGTTTACCTCTCTTTTCTAGAAAGAGTGGCCTGTATTATCTGCTGTATGTGTCTTGTGTAGTGATCTGCTTCAGCAGATATAAGACTTAATGCTTAAGTATTCTGGGTCCAGCAATTTTCACAACCATTAAGCTTACTTTTTAAAATACAAGAGTTAAAACCTGGTTTATAACCACTTGAGTCTCTAAATAAGGCAGGTCAGCATTTCTTGAGGAAAAAATATTGCTGTATAGGTGTCTCTTAAAGAGGAGAAGAAACAGCACTGCAGCCTAAAAGAAGACAAAGCTAGAACCCAGAATCACAACTAAGCAACAGGACATTCTTGGTTTTATGCCCTGTTTTAAATCTATACTCTCAACAGTGTTCTTTCATAAAACTATCATCAAATGTTTTACCCTATTCACTTTCTGGCAGCCTATATTAGTTTTGTCTACCCTTAATTTATCATATTTGTGCACCCAATGTGAGATTTGAAAAATACATTTCACATCAGATAACAGCCTCAAGTGCTGAAAGTCTTTGCAAAACTTTGAGGTCTGAGTTTTTAACTATATTTTCCTGTACTGTGGTTGAAATGGTCCATAATTAAATGTGTACAAGATTGTGAGTACCATTAATTACACTTAAACTAGCTCAGTTTAGTTGTGATTACATATAAAATCTTAAACACAGATTGAAACCTGGCTAGAAATTAGAGCCACCATCTCACTCTCCAGATGTCAGATTATTGTCAAACAGTTCATCATTATCCATTATCCATTTGTAGATAACTGTTGGAGAATATCAAATGTTTACAGAATCTTAGAAAATGTCTGGTATTGTACATAAAATTGTAAATAAATGTTGCATATGTGTTTTATTTGAATTGTCAATCAAATGCTGAGAAGGAAAGTTTGGAAAAAGGTATCAATCTTTTCCTAAATATTGATAGAAATGTGGGCACTCCTGCTGTTTTACATGTGTGTGTGCAGCAAGGATGCTCCACACATGAGTTTGTCTTGAGAGAATAGAGACAGCTGAGTGTGCTACACAGACTGAGGAGACTTTCCAGTGGAAATCAATCTTAACCCATTGTTTTTCTTCTGTCTCTCCCTTCTTTCCACCCATGTCCTGTCCCTCCCTCCCTCTTGCTAGGGAGTTTTCCAAAGAAAGAGAAAAGGCTAAGGCTCGAGGAGATTTCCAGAAGCTGCGGGAAAAGCAACAGCTAGAGGAGGATCTGAAGGGATACTTAGACTGGATAACTCAAGCAGAAGATATTGATCCAGAAAATGAAGATGAAGGCATGGATGAGGAGAAGCCTCGAAACAGTAAGCAACTTTCTACTCTCACTTTCTTTTTCTCTCCTACTCTGTCTCCCTCTGTGGTTTTAGCAATAAACCCATCTGCTGTAGTGCTGAGGTGGCTTCTGAAGAAGAACAAGTTCTTCCTGAGACATGCACTATGCTTATACATGTTTCCAATTTAATGCTTGTAGGAAACCATGGGAAGCAGAAATACAGGTACAGTAATTGATATTCTGCAAATCAGGGTTTAGTCTGTGATATGGGCATTAGATCCTGATATTAAACAGATAAAAGGTCAATACTTGCTGGTAAAGCCCACTGCTGAGAAAAGTTTAAAAATACAAGTGTGCTTTCTATTCCTTTATTTAATGGTAGTTCAGTGTTGCAGGCTCTTTGCACGTGGTTGGTTCCTTGGAAAGCAAAGGTTTCTCAGGGAAAGGGGAGCTACAGTAAGGGAGGAGGGCCAAATCAGCTCTGTTGTAGCCTAAGTGGGCCATCTGTAACTCCATTGAAATCAGTGGATTTGTGTTTGCTTTTGCCAGGCTGGATTAAGCTCTCAGACATCTTTTCTAAGGGTGTTATTCCTTACTCTTTTGGAGCTGACAAGATGTTTGTACAAAGTGAAAATTCACCAACAATCTCCTATCAGAAATCCTCAAGAAGGAGGGGCTTGAAGAAAACAGTGCTTCCCAACATTTCATTACCTGCACTGACTCTTTTGCCACCTTCCCTTTTACCACCATGGGCTGTGTAACACTTCAGAACCCCTTAGCAGTTATCATTGCTGGTTGTACCCTTGGGAAATGTCACACCTGGAACCTTTACACAGCCAATGGACAGTGGCTCTGCTCTTGGCTTTCATCATGGGAATGTGCATTTTCTTTGTTTGATTTTGGAAGAGAAGACGTGGGACATGTCCCTAGATATCACCCTTCTTACCAAACAATCTAAATCTAAGGGATGATCCCATCATGGGAAAGTTGTGCCTTTCTTTCTTTATTCAGCAAGATTTTTTAATAGATGTTCATGACTTTTAGGGTATTAGTAACCACTATTGCTGCCAAAATAATGAAGTTGTTTTAGAAAAAAAAAAAATGGGTCATTAATATCGGACTATACTCACAATGCTTAGGTATTTGGACTTGAAGGAGTTACTGTGGTGACTTGCTCAGATTTTTCCCAAATCAGGTTATTTTTATGCTGGTGTTTTCACAGCTCATACAGTTCAGTTTCACAATTTAACCTCAGCAACCATTCAGAAATTAATTTATTGATCATGGCCAAAATTTGCTGTTTGTGGCATACAATACATGAATAAATCAGATGAGGATTCGCTGCATGTATTGTTGAGTGTGGTCAATCCATATTTGAGCTAACAAGCTCCTTTTATGGGTAGTGATATTAGGAACTGAAAGGTAAAGCATCTCCAGCTTGCTTTTCATTTCTTCCTGGTCAATTTGATCGGGTGAGTTTTGTAAGACATGATTTATCAAAATTAGTCCTCTCACATCTGAGTCAGAAAAACTGAGAAGTAATGGTTTCAGCTTAAGATAATACCACAGAAAAGGTACTGTGAGTAAGTCACAGGGCAGGGCATTTTGTTTAGGGTGAGGTTTATTTTTGGTGTGTTATCTCCTGGGTTGAACGTTTTGGCATTCGTGCCAGCAGTCAATCACCAGTAGGGTTAAACTGAAGGAGGAAGATGGCATTATTTCTCTTCAGAAAGCCATCTACAAAAGAAGTAAAGGACAGATGGCACAGTTGTAAATCCCCTCATGAATCTCTTTGGCTTGAGTGTTCCCAAGACATTTGAATTCCACCTATTCCCAGTCCAAGCTTACATCACCAAGACTCCAATGTCTTCCTTGTTTTCTTGTGTTTAGCTCAGTTGCCTCCTATGCACATGAGTCTTTTGTTCAAGTGCTCTTCAAAGCTCATTACTTTCTGTTTCTGGTGCAACACCCTGAACTCCATGGCTGGCTGTTACTGCCCTTTCAAGCACACTTTGTTCAGTGACTAATTAATGTTGACTTCTAAGGTATCAGCCCAGAGAATTTCAAATGACAGATCACTGAAGTGCACAGGGCAGCTCAGACCTCCTTAAGCTGCTGTGTTAGCTCAATAAACTTGAAGTGTGGCCCTTGCATCAGTGGTGGTGTTCTGATGCTCAGAGGACAAGTGCTCCTGCCTGACCTCTAACAGTGATTCACATCCATACTTTAAAGAAGTCCTGACAGTTTTTGCTTCCTTGGCTTTCCCTTGGAGGTTGTTTGGGGGCTTGGAGTTTGTCAGGTTTTTTTGATATAAAGAGTATCAGAATAGTTCAGAAGTTCAAATAAAAAATACTTATTAATCTAGAGACTCAGCTAATCTGAGTTCTGAGACTCAGCAGTTTACACCATCTGGGCTCTGACCCAGGTAGTTTACCTGAACTGAATCATCCCAAACACAGAGAACATATGTTTCCAGTCTCTTCTCTGTCCTTGGCAGCTACAGAAGCAGATTTTGCTGTCTTTTAACTTTGTAGAGAATGCTGTCTGCTTGTCAGCATGGGCATTGCCTCCTGTAAAACAGAGGACACAAAGTGGAAGGGAAGAGAAACTCACCTGCATCCCCTTTCTGTCTGACAGTCCTTAGGGCATCATCAGTCATGTTTTGTGTATGCTGCTCCTTTCCTGAGGCTCTCAAACCTTGCCCAAAGCCTCACTGGGTGTTTGCAGCCCTTGATGAAGTTATCAAGTCCAAGGATAGAACAGAGAGGATCTGAGTGAAAGAAAGGGTAAAAAAAGAAGATGAATGCAACCAGAATTGGACAACCTGTGCAGTCTTTAGGTCTTGTCTCCATGGCAGAGGTCTTGGAATTTTGCTGAGGGAGCTCATCAGCACTTGTGGCTCACATGAATTGAGAGGCATTCACAGAGCAGGCTGAGTTAATTCTCTGCCTTTTAGAAAGTACCACATTTAAGGCAGTTTTTCCACGTTGTTTGCAAACACGGATTTGCCATTGTGACAGATGTGAGGTGGGAAATGTGAAAAGGCTTCTGGGGGCTGTTTGTGTTGATGGTTTTGTTCTGTGCTCTCTCCCTGATGCGCCTTCCACTCGGGAAGAAAGCATTAATTTGACAGAGGGGAGAAACACGTCATGTCACAGAACAGCTCCTGAATTCAAAATTACACCATGGCAAAGAGAACAGTCCCTCCTGTCGCCACAGTTACTGGGAATTTGCACTTTTATTTTCCCTTCCTGAGAGTGGTCTGGAATGCATCTGTTGCTGTGGGTAGAAGCAGGAAACCTCAATCCAACCCAGATTCTCCTCCTATTGAAATTAATTGGCAAAACTCCCACAGACTGCAGTGGGGTCACAAATAATCTATGAATGGGCAGGGCAGAGTAATTTGATGTTTCTGAGTGCTCAGATTTTGTCCTCCCTCTGCTTGCTTCTATTTCAGTTCTATTTGGTGCCACCATTTGCAGAGTATCACCTCACTAATGTCAACAGAGTTCCTAAAAGTAAAAAAGCCCACTGCATTGTAAAGGCATTCCAAGATTCAAGACAATTTATTCTTCTTGTTAAGTCATATCCAACATGGTACTGTAATTTCAAGAACTGATTTGCAAGTAGCTTACCCTACTAAAATTAAAAGTCTTCAAGCCCTATTGTAATGGAACTGATGGCTGTAGACAATTAAGTTTTCATGTAGCACAGCAGAAAAAAACCCAGCACAAATCAATGTGTTGCCTTTCAAAATCATATCATATTTCAGGTGGGACATTAAATAATGAAAGGTGTGTGTCTGTACATGCAGATTTATGCTTCTCTTGAAGTGGGAATAGTGCACAAGACAAAAAGTACAGACATACAGGCAGATTTTAAAATATATATTAAAAATTAAGCTGTTTAAAAAGAAATAGCCTTCAATCTTCACCTTCAGGGCCTTGCTGTAGTGCTTTAGTGATCTTTGGAAATGTTCATTATCATCTGAGTTCACTGCCTCTAAGGAATCAATGCCAACCTAATTTTTTGGTGGACTGCAGGTTTTGTCTCACTCTTTCAACCACTATTACTCTTGAACATCACCATAACTAGAAAGTAGACTGCATTTAGGTTTATGACAGTCTTCCCTGGGGAAAAAAAGAAAAATTACTTTGAGACAAAGAAGAAATTTTCAGCAGAAAAAGCTAAATTTCAGAAGAGATTGGTACCTCTTAGACCATTACAGCTTTTGGAAAATCTGTTCCTTTCTTGGAAACTCTTCCTGCTTCTGCACATCAGGCCATAAATGAGAACAGGAGAGATGGTAGTTTAAATAGGAGAAAGGAAGAGTTTTAGAACTCTGGAAATAGAAGCCTCAGTAATTTCAACCCAAACAGGGCTTTATTCCCAAGACCTCCAATAGTAGTTTGGCTCTATTATGTAACAGGGAAAAAAGTATGACCACCTGTCCCTGAAAGTCCGGGCATTTTAGGGTTTATTTGTCCAATTCCTGCTGACTTGACTTCCTTTTGCACAGTCAGTTTATGCACCTCAAGGAGACTGTGTTGGCTTCAGTGAGGTTATGTACAAAACACCCTCCACTGACTTGAGTGAAAGTTGTCACTAAATTCTCTGCAACCCTTCTGGGAAAGTTAGTGATTAGGAGCTGTTGCATGGAGAGAGCTTTGTGTACAGATCTGATCATGACACCAAGATAAAGGAACACCAACTTCAATTTGTACATTTGTTCAATTTGTACATTTAGTAATTTCATATGTCAGCCTGCTCAGTGGCCTCCAAATCAAGGAGGATGTACTCCAATGTACTGACAAGCAAGTGGCTTATTACTTTCAGCCTGAAATAAAATATCATGGTGCTCTGGGATAATGTTTAAGGTAGGAAGGATTTTCAAAGACTGGGTTACAAGTTAAAATTCCAGGGTGGCCTAAAATGCTCTTGGTCCATCTTCTGCAATGGAATTTAACAGGCAAGTGCATAGCTGGGGAATTAACATGGAAGATACAGAGGGGAAAATGAGGAAGTGGATATTTAAAAGGTATCTATTTTACATCCAGTCTTGCTCCTCATTGCCTTAAAACCCCTGTCTTCTTACTGTATGAGCAAAAAGGTGCTGTTCTGAGTTAATTTCTGTTTAGCAGAGCATACTTGAACTTGTCTGTTGAGAGAAAATTAGTTCATCCTGTATTATTCTAGTTTCATCCACAGAACCTGTCCTCATGTATTTTACATACACGTGGAAGGACATGGACAAGCACCCCTCGACAGGCAGGCACAGATATTGTCAAAAAGCAATTTTAAAAAACCCACAGGGGGCTTGCATGCAATTCAAGATCATCTTAACAAAAGCTCTAAGAGGCACAGGCTGGAAAATGAAACCTTTATTAATTTAATTCATCCAATACCAGTTGATGGCTTGAGAGAGGCAACATAGAACGTGGTTGCATTTTGCTTTCCATATCTAAATACAAGGAAATCAATGCCAGTCTTGTAAAATGATTTATTATCTGTCAACACCTGATGTAAAGAGGAAGAAAGCACAATCTCTTCTACTTTTATCATTGTCCACTGATGTGGAAAATAATCATCTGGTAACCAAGAAGTGATCAGCTGCAATGCCAACAATTTGTATGCATTTCACAAGGCCACCTGATAGGCACTTCACAAGTTAAGTAACTGGGATAGATCTATTTTCTTTCACCTGGAGACGGACAAAAAAAGTACTTTTTGGTGTACACTGTGCCACCAGTTTGTTCTAGGGGAAAAATATCCATGTATTAATGTGCCAACACATGGTTTGCTTGGACAGGGGTGACAGCAGCTCCCAGCTGTGTGCTATGCCCAATGTGGCATTTTCCTGCCTTGTCATCTTCTGAAACAGCTCATAAGCTGCTCTTAATATAAATGCCAGAGTTTAAGGCCACCTAATAAAAGGCCTTTGTAAATGATAAGTCAGCTTTGCTTTTGTAGTGTGGTTCTTCAGAGAGAAGCTCAGGTTGCAAAATGCAGCACAGGTTTGTGCTACAGATGTCGAGCTTGAGCCTATAATTAGGATGCTGCCTAGAAAAAGCTTCTAGGACATTAGTTCTCACATTAGGCTGAATCACTCCTACAGTCCTTAGGCAAAAACTGTTCTGAAATTCCTCAGGATTTTGCCTGGGTAAGGACTTGGGCCCCAATCGGTTTCATCCAAGGTCAATTACAAAACATGCTAATGTCAGCACTTGGAAAGGGTGCCCAGTGTGAGGTCTTGGAGCACAGAGGCTTCTCAGTGCTCACACATGACCTCAGCATTGTGTAACTGGCATCCACCAAAGGGAGAGTGTGAGGTATCTGGGCTCTGCAATCCCTGAGTAGTCCACTGGGTACTGTTTGCCCAGTGCAGAATTCCAGTGGCTAAAATGCAGCTGATTCTGGCATGAATTCGACCCACTGTCATTACAAGCATGTGGTTTCCATGACTATACATATAAATAATAAATAAATGTGTGTGATCAGATCCAGGTAAACTCTGATATCATAAAAACAAAAAGCTATCTATATCAGAAGGGAAAAAAAAAAAAAAAAAGGCATCTGTGAGGCTTTATAGTGACCCTGCAGGTAGCTGTGTTAGCAGTGTACACAGATCTTCAGTCATGTAGGTGAAAATAAAGCTGCCGTTTCCAAGCATCATTTTCATTGTATGATTTCTGTGCAGCTCAACAACAACAACAAAAAAGTAATTTAGGTTGATTCTTCTTCCACCTTTCCATCAAAGTCAACAGAACTATGATGTCAACATTTGACTTTTTCCTACTGGGATAAAATCAAAACTGAGAGTAGATTTTCTTCCTGATTCTCTTCATATATTGCTTTCCTTTTTTTTTAATTGTAATTGAAAAAACAAGGAAGCAGTAGATCCTTATCCTTGATTGTTTTGTATTTCTCCCTTTCCAAGAGGAAATATTTTTTGGGAAAAAAAGTTAGACTTCTCAACAAAGTGAAACTTAAAACTTAGGGGTTTAAATTGTGCTTTAAAATACTTCAGCTACAACATTGATTCTTGAAATATGTGTATGCAGGGTGATATTTGGAGAGGGGTGAAATCTTGTTCTGGACTCTTTTGTCCAATTAAATAAAAAGACACAGGAAAGCTAAATTATTTCCTCAGGATCACTCAACCCCATAGTGCCAGTGGCACAGACTCTCACTCCATTTTCTACCCTCTAGAGCAGAAAGAGCCAAATTTTGACCCTGGATTGCAACACATGAGGCGTTTCCAAGTTTGCTCAGGGTGGGTTTGAACTGTTTTCCTTCTCTGGAAATTCATGATAATCACATTAATCTTTTTAAGAAAGTGTTTTCTTGTTCCCTTGAATGTATAGATGGTTCACTCCATGTAAGTGAATCAAAAAGTCTGGTTTTCTGGTTTTTGTTAGAAATATAATTTAATAACCCAGCCTTTAGCAAAAGCAGCTTTTAGGTTCATTGTCCTGTAGATTTCACAACTTCCCAGTTTTTCTTTCTGTCTCAAAAGAGGCTTTGATCATGAAACAAAGAGCAAGCAATCATTTTAAAACCTTTTTCCCCTTCCTTCTCTGCTGATAAGTTACTGCTGTGGTAGGTAAATCCCACCTAACTCAATAAGATGTTAAAGCAGTTTAGCTCAAGCCTGCATTTTCTGTCAAAGCAGAGTACGGAGAAGACAATGTTTCCTTTGTTTGCACAGAGAGCAAAAGAAGGAGCTGCTGGTATTCAGGACAAAGCTGTGGCCAATATAAAAACCCACAATTCAGCAGTAATTTGTTCCAACTGAGCATCAGAAGGCCTGATATAATTTGGTGAAGAGGGAAAAGTGTTTTTAGGAATCAGGAAAATTCTCCCATTTGAGGAAGGTGGGCTAAATTCAGGCATGCGCCTGACTCCGTCCGCCAGCTTCTTGAGTGAGTGCTGGTGAATAGTGACAGCTCTGAGATAAACAGATCCCAAGACCCTCTGATCCCAGGAGAGTCACTGTGATGAGCACCAAATCTCTGTCCCACTTCTGCATGGGAGATTGGATGCCAGCGTGGATACCAAACTCCAAAACTCTGCTAATTTTTGCCCACATGCTCATTTTTTTCTTCTTGCTCCCTTGCAGGCGCCAGAGGTTACAACAATTAGATAATCTTCCCGGTTATTAAATTTTACATCTTGAGGAAAATACTCTTTCTATAATATCCCCTCTGACTGAAAAAGTTTTGTGGTGATCTACATGTGCTCTTGCTCTCTTGCAGCTGAGAATTTGGCTTGTCTTGTTCAACTCACAGGTCCTTCCAGTTCCTCCCTTCCCTGGTTCTTGTGTCCTGAAGCACAAACAACTTTTTACTGAGACCTGATGGAGCAGTGGTGTGAGAGCAGCTGCAGCATATAGAGACTGACATTAATGTTGATAGGATATTAAGTTTATCCACTATAAAAGCTTTTTCCCTAGCAAAGACTGGTGAGAGCACACCTCTGTTTTTCCTGTTAGAACAGACACTTGTGTTGATGCAGGAATTCTCTTATAGCACCAGTTTGCTACATGGAAATACATTTGAAGGTAAGGCTTTAGAGGGAATCCATCGTTTATGTAGCTGGGGAAGACACCTTTGTGCAAATAAACTAATCTCTATCTGCCCTGTTGGCAAGTGTTTCTTGAAGCTGTCAAAATTAATCCATTTTCATTGGTTCTACTCCTCAAGAGAGGACATTAGTCTGTGAGAAAGCTGCCTTTGCCATACCTTCTGATAAATTGTTTTATTTCCTGTGGCTAGAGAGGCACAGAAAGCATTTGGTACCAGCATTTCCACAGAAAAATTTTGGAAGAAATGCCACAAACCCCCAAGCCTCTTCACTGAGACGAAAGCACTGGTGAGCAAGACTGATAGCTGAAATGCTGAGCATTGTTTTGATGTGGTGTGAAGAACTGTCAGGAGAGAGGCTGCGGTGTTCAGGAACAGTAGCTGAGGGACATGAGGCATGTGTTTTGAGTTAGAAACAACTGCTGGGGATGAGAACCAGTTTTATTACAGTAATGTCAGCCAAGATCAAAGCCACAGAGTGTCTGGCACTGTATATACAGAAATTAAAAGTATGTTGTATGTATTTCCTTTTTACAGGAAATCAAAACTGGTGAAGATGGGGTTCATCTGACTAAACTCATTAATCTAATGCCAATTTAGACACCTCTTCATACCCAAGACCTTCATTGTGAACTGACAGGTCAAGTATAGCAGCTGAGGCTTGCACTCTTGCAGTGTGATAGTTGGAAGGAATATCCTAAATGGGGTGTCAAAAATGTCATCCAGTGCCTTAGAAAAGGCAACCGAGTGTGATTAGTACAAAGATGTGTAGGAAAAGTTTAGTACAAGCAGAACCTTCAATATTGATGCTGTAAGCTGAATGTCTTAAAAGAGTGTGCTGCAACCAGCTGTAACAGAAATTGTTCAGGTACAATGGGTTTTTCCCTCCTGTCTAAGTGTGTATTCATCATGACCTATCTCTTTGTCTGCCCTTGTGTATTTTATGTTGTAACTTGAAGATTGATGTGCAGAGAGGTAAATGCTGAAGCCCAGACCGAGAGCTGTGTTTGGGAAGGGCTCAGAGCAGGAAGTCTGGAAGAGCCCAGGACAGACTGAGGGATGGAGGAGGTGTGTTAGCAGAGCTCTCCTGAGGAAATTCTCATTTCCTCCACCTCGCCCAGCTCTGACTGCAAGGCAGCTTGAGTAGTTCACCGCTCGCTTAAGTGAATCCACAAGAATTCACGATTAGAGAATTGGCCTTTTGAGATCTTGAGGCCTAAATTCAAAGCACACAAGAAGGCAGAGATAGAAGTATTTTGTTTTAAACACAAGTGGGGTTAGAATAGTGACCCTGCTGCTGTGCAGGCAGTGCAGTGGAGCTGTGCAGTGAGCTGTGGCTGGCGGGAGAGCTGCGATGCTCCTGGGGCACAGCTCAGAGACAGGGAGTCTTGGTGACATTACACAGCTGAACTGGCACACATGTAAGCAAACTGGCAGCCAGTGCTGAGCAGCTGAGGAGAGCTGACAGCTGTGAATGGCACCCAGCCCTTTTCAGTGCTCTGGGAAGCCCGGGAAGCTCGCAGCAGGACCCTGGTGCAGGCACGGCTCCAAAGGAGCAGCAGTCACACCCTCACTCTGTGCCTGCTCCCTTCTGCTTATTGGGTCCAGCTCCCCATCCACTCAGTACAGTCTGCAAATGGGATAAAAATCTCTGCTTGTGTTTGCTCCTGGGGAGAAAAGCAGGTCTCTCCACACCAGTTATCTCATAGACAACATCAAGCCTGGAGAGGTGGCGGGGGAAGGAGAATGTTTCCAACTGAGGAACTGAACTGAAAATAGCTGTAGCACTGAGTCTGCCTGCTGATTACAGCAGTTCTTCAGTTAGCAGGATTGTAGAGACAAGACAACAGATTAGAGAATTGGCCTTTCAGGTCTTGAGGCCTAAAATCAAATTTAGCTTTAGTGCCCACAGGTGTTTGTAGGGCTGCTCATGTCCTCGTTCCCATTTACAAAGTTCACAAATCACAGCATGATGCATCCCCCTTCTTTCCCACTTGAGGAAGGGCTGCACTCAGACATCTCCCTGTAGGTTCAAACTATAAAGGACTTGTAGTGAACCCAAGGGTAGGGGTCCCTTTAGATCAGGGTGAGGATGTTACCAACTACATTAAAATCCCTAGTCTGGAGCAGCAGAAGGGTTAATCATCAGAACAAGGATGCAGTGGCAGAGCTGCTGGATCCTCACAGCTGTGCAGATCAAAATGTAAGTGTATTATGTGGCTATTTGAAGAACCAGGAGCAGAATAACAGGGCTGTGCTGGGTCAGGAATGACTTGTTTTAACACAGCTGTGTGAGGGAAGCTTGCATAACACCTGCCCACACTAAGCTTAACTCAAGCTGTTGTTATCAGTCCCTCTACTCTCCTGCATGCTGAAAGTATTTGCAAACCAGGAATCTATTATTTCAAGGCCACTATAAAATGCCTATTTCTTTGGCTCAGAGTAATTAGCCTATTCTCAATGCCTTGCTCAAGAGGTAGAAAAGCTTTAATCATATGTTTGACAAGCTGATTTTAGGGGCAAGGCTCTTTAACTTCAAGTTTTGCTTTTCTCCTGGCTGCACAGTAATACACAGCCTGCCCAGCTAGCTTGTCTCATGCTTCTGACTCATATGATATTGTGATAATAGTGTCTAGTATCAGACTAGTCATTATGTTAGTAAAAGTAACACCACATGCAGGAGTAGCACACCAAATCACAAGCATTTTATTTACTAGGCACAGAAAAAATGCAACAGACCAGGGTTTCGAAGCAGAACTTTATGCACATTTGGGAATAGGAGAGGTGAGCTCCATTTCAGGTCACAAGGCTGAACTGAATCTGTTCAGTGTGATCCAAGAATACAACTCCAAGGGGCTGGTGCTTTCCCAGAGCCCTGGCTCTGGAGAGATCTAAATCTCATGTATGTGTTGCTGTATCTGTGGATCAGTGAACTGAATTCTTTGATTGTTTGCTGTCAAGGAAAGCATCATCCTGAGCATTCTCACACATCCCACATGAATCCTGCTATTAGAAAATGTCTCCACTTGCTGAGAACTCATCTCAGTCAGGCACTGTCTGTTCAGATGGACAGGGCCTTGCTGCTGTCTTTTCTTTGTAGGATTAATGCTTAAATGTTTTAAACACTACTTCTAAACTGAGTTTTCCCAAATGCAGGAAGGACACACTACTCTTCCAGCATGCAGAGTGGTATTTCAGATGAAAATTCTCAGTCAGTTTTTCTTTCCTACCATCTCTTTGCCTGTGTTCCAGTCACTACCCAGTTTTTCTGCCTGTCCTTTGAAATAATAATGCCCAGTTTTTTCCCTCACAATCACAATTCTTTGGGGTTTTTTGTTGGCTTTTTCTCCCAACAAGAGCCAGCCTCCAGGAGAATAGTTTCCTTCTTCCATACAAGAGAAGATACACCTTCACATTGGCACAATTCCTGCCTAAGGTCCCTGGCTGTAGGGATGTGCAAGCTTCCTCTGGGGAAAATGTCCATTGTAAGCTACCAGGGCGTGATTTCCCACGCACTGCACCACCTAAACAGTCCCTGCTGTCCCAGCCTCTCCTCTTGCATGCTCTAGATCACAAATTGTTGGCCATTCACCAAGTTCTCAAGCATCACCCACCTTGAAATCGCTTTTGACAGGCAAGAATGTCATAAAACAGCCAGAGCTGCATCTCAGTTGCTTTGAAGCTTAGCAGTCCAGGTGTAAAGCAGACACCTAGACTCCCTGGAGAGTTTCTGATGACCTAAGCAGATCAGCTTGGAAGTAGCTTCTGTAATTTTCTTTGCTTCTCCCAGACTCTGCAGGGAAGATGGATTCACAGGGCTGTGCCCTGAAAGAGCAAAGGTGCTGCTGCTGAGGTAGAGACCCTGATCAGAGTTACCACCCCATCATGCAGGTGTATATTTGTGTGAGTGGCTGATGCAGAAGTTTCCCGTGCACAGGGACTGCAGAAAGCAGTGCACGGGCTGCTTTAAAACCACATTTGTGCTTAAAACCTGTGTCCTGTCTATTTTCATTCATAACAATGCCAGTGAGAAATATGAATAACTTCATGATTATTAGAGGCACAAAAAGCAGAGGGAATTTTAGCTGTTTTTACAGTCTTGAGGGCACTTTCTTTGTCATTAATTATTTTGTTCACGGTCAATGTTTGTGTCACTTCCCAACATATTATCTACAGCGTTTGGAGCCCTCACACCCCCATTTCCAAGACACCTGCAATAGTGGAATCCTGATTTTCTAGTGAGATGGTCCTGTATTTTGTTCCCACATATAATTTTGTGGGGTTGTTTCAGGAGCATTTAATGGCACTGTTGCCTATCTTAAATTCCTCTGCTAAAAATCATAAAGAATGAGAGAGGAGATTTGCAGAACTCTTACAAATACGCTGTTGTGATTTGTTTGCAAAATGCTGTTGAAAGAGTCAGATCCTCAGCAGTTTTGCCTTTCCTTCATTTTGTCTGTCCATCCTTGAATTGCTTCAGAATTCTGCGGGGAACCAGGGAGGTTGCTAAAAAGTATTGTACTGGCACAAGAAACACTATAAACCATGTCCAGGCAAATAAATGCCTTGCACTTTGGCAACTTAGTTGTTGCTCCTAGCAAGGCAAGCAATGCGAGTCATTTTTCAGACAAGAAAATCAGTTTAGGAGGTCATGGAAGGATCCAGGTTCGGGAGAGAGACATCTTTCAAGGTGTGTTCTGGCAGCACCTCTGTCACCCTGTGACCCAGGCAATCTGTCCTCCTTCAGGCACAGGGATTGTGAGAGTTTCTTGCATTGCCCTTGCAGGCAGATTCTCTGCCTGGAATGGGCTCCTACAGCAGACTCAGGTGTTTGTTCAGCAGCACAAGCAGTTATCCAGGGACACTGTCCCTCTTGCCCTTTTCAGCTGAGAATTAGACTCCTTCAAAGTCTACTTTTGGGTGAGTCCCATGCCCTGTGTTTACAAGATATTTTGAGATACCATAGGTTATACAAAGAAAAGCTTTGTCCTTCAGGCAGGAAATGCAGAGATTTTAAGTTCTTCCTTTCGAATCCAGAACAGAACATGTCTGACACTGGCAAAGGCTGTCACTTGGCAGGGACGGGATTCTGACTGTGCCTGCTACTTGGTCCTCTGTGCAATGTGCATTCCACTCACTGGCTGTAATGAACAAATATTTATGGAATGCTGCATATTACTGTCAATATTGCTATAAAAAGAAGGGAAATGGCAGCTGTTCAAACTAGCTGTGGAGCTTGTTATAGTAAAATAAATCCCAGGAATTAGTAGCAAGGTAATGCATTTATAGGTGTGCAGTAATCTGCATGTGGTAATGACAGATCTGTTAATCACAGGCCTGCACAATTAATACATTTCACTCTCTCTATTGTCCCTCTTCTGTGAGGTATAAATTTATGTAGCCCACAGCTCTATCCCCTCAACCTGTGTATGGACATATGGTGACATTCTGGAAGGGGAGAGGGACGTATTAAAACAAGCCTTTATAAATAAAATATACACTTTGCAGTTTATACAGTAAAATAGATAGCCTGTCTATGAATGAAACATTTGATGATACACTACTCCATCTCAGTATTGGCAATGTTCCTACTTTGTGCTGCTCCATTCAGCAAAGCAGTGTTACACTGCATCAGCCTCTGTGGTGCACTCCAGTGCCCAGCCTGGGCTGGGTGCAATGACAGGTCTTATCACTACACAGTGCCTCTGGTACCTTTCATGGATGGGAAAATGTTTTTACCAAAAGTCTTTTCCTGTTTAACTGAAGAGGATGCAACTGGCAATCACTTCATGGCTCTTTATCACTGTCCTTGTGCTCTGTGACTGACCTTCAGTGAGAGTGTGAATCGAGCTCGTTCTTAGAATTGTATTCATCTGTGCTTAATCCAA
This sequence comes from Pycnonotus jocosus, assembly GCA_013400435.1. NCBI lineage: Eukaryota > Metazoa > Chordata > Aves > Passeriformes > Pycnonotidae > Pycnonotus > Pycnonotus jocosus. The sequence goes on along the minus strand of VWYP01028261.1, from coordinate 590,467 downwards.
AATTAGGTTATGCAAAGTGTCTGTGTTGCATGTGTTTAATGTAATATAGTGTAAAATGCTGTCCATTGTGAGTCTTGGTCTCTGAGCCCTCTGAAAAGACGTTTCCAAGTACTTTCACAATTTTTCTGAGTATTTTTTACTGTCCCAGATTTATTGACACATCTAAGTTTGGGAGGCACACAACCACCAAGATCCTGCACATAGTTCAAGTTCCCTTTCTTCTTCTCCTGTAAAAGCTTTTCTGTCACAGAGCTCCTTTTTCAAAGCAGAAAACACTCAAGAATTCCCTAGTCACATCTACTATATTTTCCTGACAAAATCACAACATCCATGGAAAACTAATATCTTACCTCTGCAGTTTATCTTCTGGATGCTGCTTGCATTTAAGAACATAGCCACTGATTGTTCCCAAGGCACTGCATGCATGGAGCAGAATGAGAGCTGTATCTTATTTAAATTAATGAATAAGATGAATGAGTGCAGCATTTTTAAAACAGACAGAAGGAGGAAAGCTAGGCAATATTCACATATTAATTAAAATGAGGGCTCTCCACCGAAAAAAAATACGAGTCAATTGATATTCTGACAGCTGCCCATAGACTCATTCATGAAATGATGGGCATGAAAAGCACCATGGGAAGCAGGGTTTTACTGGAGACAAAGTCATTCACTTGATGCACACACTGCTAAAGGAAGCAGCCTGGGTATTGCAATTTATTCTTGTTGTGCTTGATGGGAAAAGAAATCTTAAATCCCAGCTGGAGAATTCACAGGACTCCTTTGCTCTTTAGATTTGCTTTACAGTTGTGCAGAGTCCCGCTTGGGAGACATTAGCATCAGTAATAACTGCAGTACTTAGCATTTATTGTGATGTGTTTCATCTGCACCTCTCAGAGAGGCTGGCTAGGTGAGTGCAGAGTTACAACCCCCCTGGCAGGGAAACTGAACAGGTAGAAAAGCTTGGTCACATGGCCAAGGTGGCACCATAAAGTCAAATGGTGGGCAAGTGACTTCAGGTCCCTCTGACCTCAAATACATTGTGGGCAAAAGGGGTTGTTTTGACCCATATTTTGCAAAATAATTCATTACCAGAAGACATTGGCGTATTGGAGAAATCAGAACCTGAGTGAACATATTATAAAAGTCAATCAAATGTGTTGTTGTTTTTTCAAAGGTGAAAGCCCACTACAAGGCTCTTTCCCCATGAATAAAGCTAGATAGTCACACTGTTTCAAGTCAGGTACTTCACCCAAGGATGTAAATTAAATGTCTTTTTTAACCTGTCCATGCAACTGAGGGACACATCAGCATGGCATTTAGAAAACCTGTGTTAGGAATCCAGCTGCCTCTGTAGCATAACTCAAACAGCTATATCAGAGAGGGAAAGTCAGTCGATGTGAATAGCCTCCAATATACCCAGTTTAATAGTTAATGCCTAGATCTGCAAAGTCATGTAGTAACATGTTCTATTAAAATCTGTGAAAGGTTTGTTTTGTCTGAGTTTCTGGAATTGGGCACCCTTTGCCCAAGCATGATTGCCTCTGAATCTTAAAATGTCACAGTATTAAAGTGAGATTCAGCAAGAAGTGTGACAGCATTACATAATCCATGGAAATAAATCTGAATAATAAAATTACTTCCACTGCCAAGATGACAAGCATTTCACAAATGCAAGATGCAAGAGTGGAAACGATATTTCTGAACCAGGAAGCAAATATTGTTCTCCAAGAGGGTGAAGGAAAAATTATCTCAGGACAGCACAGAAGGGTATTTGCTTGTGCCAGCTTCCTGTTTCAGTGGTTGGCTGTCTTTTGGCAACCTGCCATCCAATAATTCATTGCATGCCCATGGGGCATTTCATTGGAGGACGGACATATGTTAGTGCAAGAGTAGAGCTGGTATCAGTGCTTGATGCCAGTGACATGGAACAGAGGCTCTCAAAGGGTCTTGCACACCTGTCTAGTCAGACACAGACTGCAGGCTCTTGCTCCTGTCTTTCTCTCTCTGTTAACTCTCAGAGCTGGAATTAACATAACACGAAGCATTTTTCTGATTTGTTTTTAAGGAAGCTGCTATATAGCTTTTGTTGCTGCTTTAACTGCTGCAGGAATGCCATGTGAGTGATGTGAAATTGGAGTTTAGGTAGTCCAGGAGAAAAAGTCAGCTTTCAGTGATGAGCCACACTGTGGCAAGATGTAAGAAGTGCAAAGGCTTGAAAAGGAACTGGAGAGAGAATATCAGATCTAATGGTCCTTGTGATTTGCACTCTGTTGAAACTGTGAGATACTTGCCTGCCTTTAAAAGTTGTTTCACTTCCCTTTAAAAAATTTGCCATCTATGCTACCTAGAGAATAATAGGAGGTTTCATCAATTCCTGTGGGTTATGGATACAATGATAAGTCTAAAAAAAGGAAATGTAAGCAAATCCACCATGATTTGTTTCAGCCTTTGCATATTTTTTGCCTTTGTCTCAACTCCCAAAATTACAGGGAGGAAATGGCCATTGAGATGGCATTGTCTGTATGCCATGGTCCTAAACACAACTCTGGTCTGGACTTGAGCCCACCATTTGGAAAAAACATCTCTTCCTGATTAAAACATTCCTGTGGTGGATTTACCACCAGCATTCTTGGTACATGGCTCCAGTAATTAATTACCCAGACTGCAAAAATGCCTGCCTTGTTTCTAGACTGGAGCCAGGGTGTGGGCACAGGGTCTGGCTTCTCTGAGAACTGAGTCAGATAAGAAAGCCATCTGGGCTATATTTGGTCTACTTCCTCTCATATTCAGCCCCAGTTTGTGCTGAACTCTTCTTCAGCATCTTCTCTCTTTTGATTTTATTAACTGGCCTGAATGAACCTTGCAGCATTGCACACCTGATTAACCCGTGGCAATGAAGGCTGTGTGAGATGCCAGGTAAAGAGATTGTGCTTCTGAGAGCACATGCATTGGGGAACTCAGCCCTAATGTCCCCTCTGTCCTGACCTTTATCCTCTAGACCATCATTCCTCTAATACTTCATACCACCCTAATACTTTTGATTGTCCTTAACATTTTCCACTGATGCAGTGTAGTGAGCTCCTGTGAGGTGGTGCCAGCTGGGTGATCCATGGGGTCTCTTCAGCCCATGCACCACTGCACTTGCATCTCTCACTTTACTGAAGTTTGACTTTCTGCAGCAGTAAGGTCAGGGAAGTACGAGGTATGCTCTAAGATGTCTCTGGGATATGACCCCTAAACTTAAATTCATTAAGTTCATGCTCTCATGGGCCAGATATAAGAAAAGAACAGAAAGCAAATGAGAGTTGTGGTCTGACAATCTGTTTGTGATATTTCATATCTCTGTGTACCTTTGTTTCGCATTTTGCCCTTTTAACTCACATGATTAAGTTTTCAGACAGAAGTGGATATCATGTGTAAGCTGAGTTCCTTGTTTTTTCCCTTTGCCTGTCACTGGCTGCATGTTCTCTGTTGATGTCTTGTTCCTGGTACTTGACACTGACCATCTTGTCTGTGAAAGGAAGCCCTCCAGCTGGTTTGCCTGATGAGAAGAAAGGAAAGTTTGCTTGGTTTAGTCACTCCACAGAAAGCCATGGTAATGTTCCACTGCACTCTGTGTCCACACTGCATGTTTCTGTGTGTCTGTATGTCTCTATGCAGACTGACCTATAAATCAGCCTTGTATTCTGCATGTGTGTGCCTGGCTTTGTCTGTTGCTTGTGCAATGTCCTCTTCAGGCAATGAGGATAGCAAGCTGCTCTGCAAATCAATCTTGTGCTAGTGCCTTCAAAATTGTTTTCCGTTTGCAAATAAGCTCAAATGTGTCTTGAATGTGTTTTACCTCATCTTCCAAACTGACTTGTGAAATATCAGCGTTTTGGTTTTATTCCTGCAGGGCTTACTCTGGACAAAAAATAATTTAATTATGAATGTTGGTTTTTTCTCATCGCTTACTTGACTGTTTCATGTATATCAGAACATGAATTCAGTTTATTCCTTAATTTGTCTTTCCAAATAGACAAGATTATTAAAACATCTGTCTTCATAAAGGAGCAGGCACCAGTAGAATACAGTATTTCATGGTTCTGTCAAGAGTGCCAGAGAGTCCATTATTTCATGTGGTCCTGAGAACACAGTACAAGAACTTTAGATTTCCCAAGAAGTGTGTTGGACGTATGTGAATTGTTGTGATGGGATGAAGGAAAGATAGTTCATTTTGAGGGACAATTCCACCGTAATGCTTTCAAAGCACTAACCCAGAACATTTTTTAAAGGACCTTCTGATGTTTTTTTACCCCCTGAAAGAAGTCAATGGCCCCATGAGCATCTGCCCAATTGAAATGCAGAACCTATTTCTTCTACATTTGCTCAGTATGCACCAATGACCCACAGATAAACATATTCTTACTATTGAGTTACATATTCCTACAGGCTATCAGAAATCTCTCCAACAGCTAACAGCATGTGCTCTCAAGCCTCTTCTGAGATATCCAACAACTAATCCAACAGGTCATGGTCTGAAGTTTTACCAGGCTCCTGGGAGATCTGTTTAACTCCTCCATCATTCAGTCTTAAGTATAATTCTTTCATTAGTTTTGTGTATTCCAAAAGAGGTGAGGAGGAAACAGGACACATATTGGATCCTGTCCATTTTCCTACCTTTAACTGAATGATTATGTATAAAGAGTGATTGGAGCTTATGCAGGAGCTGTGAGCAACTGGGGAAATGCAAATGGTGTGGGTTTGAGGGATTTTTTATGGTCTGTAGAAGCAAATAAAATCTTGAGGTTTGATAACAGCTAGAAACAGGTTTTTGAATCTAGATGAGAGAGGTTCACACCTAAGGTTGCTTTCACTAGCTTTTTGTTCCATGGTACTTCTGTGAAAGACTGGAAGGTTCTGTCCTGTTCTTAGCTGTGAGAGTTAATAAAGCTGCACCATAGTCCATATTCATTAGTTCCTTTGTTGGTAATATCTGAGTGGGTCAGAGAATCTGAATTTCTCTTGTGCCTCCAGGTCCAGTTTCTAGGTGTAAGGCTAAATCACATTCATGATTAGTAAATGACAGATGAGCCTTCAGTATTCTTCATGTGGTATTTGTTATCACACTAACAGAAGCTGTTTATCTGCATGCATCTCATTCCTGGCGCCTTTTATTTGTATTCTAATCATTGCACAAAAGATTAGAGAGGGCAGTGAGCTGGTTGGGCTGCTGCAGGTAAAGAGGCATTTTTCTAAAATGTTCAGTGGTATCAAACAAAAGGTTCTTGTTTGGTTTGCTAGGTTTTTTTACTTTCCAGTGGTTCTCAATCATAAAATTTCCAGGAACTGACTCTGAAAGAAGGAGAGCAGCTGCTTCTTCCCTTTTCTTTAGCATTTGAGTGACTTTTATGTTCCTGAAGTCTATCTGCCCCACCTGCTCTGTACAGGGAGGCACTAGGCTTGCTCAGCAAATCGTTTAATCCTCAGGAGCTGCAGCTGAGGGTCTTTTCATGAAGCCAGTTCCTTCAGTCACGCGCTCACTAAGAGATGTGCCAGGTTCTAATGGCCACCCCTCTCTTTTTCCTCCCTTTGACCCTTGCAGTGAGCATGCCCACCAGCGAGACCGAGTCCGTGAACACCGACAACGTCCCGGGAGCGGACATGGAAGGGGAGAACTGCGGCGCCAGGCTGGCGTGAGTACCCACACACAGATTGTGTCTGAGGGGCTGCCTTGGGCTGGGGGACACAGCCAGGGCACCTGTCAGGCCTTTCAAGATGAACAAAACCCACAGGGGGTGAAAGGAGAGGCTGGAGAAGATCTCTTGATCCAGGTTCTGACCTTAATTGCCATGTAAACTCACTCTGGACATTAGTGAGGAACCTCTCGTTTCACACAGATGTAAGTAAGGGACAGAGCGCCCAGGATAAGCAGATCTGGTTTTGCATGTTATCTAAAAGAGGAACTGGTGGATAACAGCGTTCTTATTTTATAATTCCTGTTGCTGATAGACTTTCTAAACCAGTATATGTAGACTGAAGAGTAGAAATGACTGGTCTATTTTAATTTTTCTAAAGATTCTTGTACACTTTACAGTGTCTCATAATAGAAATACATCGAGGGTAGCTCCCATCCTGTAAACTGAGTTACACCCTTCAAATGCTGAACAGAGCACTGCAGTGACAAAGAAATACAACAGCTAGGGGAGATTAATGCCTCCTTGAATAACTACACCATTGTAATTAGTGAAGATGCTCAAGAATGTGTGAGATAGCAGTTACAAAATGCCATAATATGTGGTGTATTTTTTAGCCTCACAGAGAGCGAGTATAGGCAAGAGGAGTCCTTTATTCCCTTTTGGATTACTTAAACAAGAATTAACTTTATGCTGTGGGGCAATATGTTATTCCCTCCAAATTTTCTTACACGAGAGCTAAACATGTGAGTGCTATAGCTTGTATCACGCTGGAGTGTTTTGAGGCTCTGTCCTGTCCTGGGAGCTACCTTGAGCCCTTGGGTGTTGCTTGAATGGACCAGATGGGATCCATCCTAGGGTGATGAGGGAGCTGGCTGAAGAGTTCTCCAAGCCACTCTCCATTATTTATCTTCAGTCCTGGCTCACCAGGGAGGTCCCAGATGACTGGAAGTTGAACAATGTGACACCCATCCCTAAAAAGCCAAAAGGAGGATCCAGGAAACTACAGGCTGGGAACAGAGTGGCTGGACAGTGGCCAGGCAGAAAGGGACTTGGGGTTATAATTGACAGCAGCTGAACATGAGCCAGCAGTGTGCCCAGGTGGCCAAGAAGGCCCATGGCATCCTGGCCTGGATCAGGATTAGTCTGGTCAGCAGGAGAAGGGCAGGGATTGTCACCCGGGACTCAGAACTGGTGACACTGCACCTCGAGTTCTGTGTCCAGTCCTGGGCCCCTCAGTTTAGGAAGGATATTGAGCTTTTGGAGCAAGTCCTGAGAAGGACAACAAGGCTGGTGAAGAGTCTGGAACACAAGTCCTATTAGGAGCAGCTGTGGCAGCTGGGAGTGTTCAGCCTAGAGAGGAGAAGGCTCAGGGGAAACCTTGTCACTCTACAGGTACCTGACAGGAGGGAGCAGCCAGGTGGGGGTCAGGCTCTGCTTCCAGACAGCAGCAACAGGACAGGAGGACACAGCCTTAAGCTGTGCCAGGGGAGGTTTAGGTTGGACATTGGGAAGAAGTTCTTCACAGAAAGGGTGATTGGACATTGGAATGGGCTGTCCAGGGAGATGGTAGAGTCACCATCCCTGGAGGTGTTTCAGTAAAGGCTGGATGTGGCACTCAGTGTCATGGTCTTCCTGGCAAGGTGGTGTTTGGTCATAGATTGGACTCGATCTCAAAGGTCTTTTCCATCCTATTCAATTCTGTGTGATTCTGTGATCTGCATTAAAAGATGTGGTATGTGGAATATATTGTAATTTCAATCTCTGCTTTCCTTTAAGAGTCAGTCCATGATTTACAAGCCCCAGGAGAAATTATTTGTGGTTGCTTTCCTTCACCTGCCTGCTGTTGGGAACCTGCTGAATCTTTTAGTTTAGATTATGAGTCCTGTCCTGCAGGAACCAGACTAGGTGTATTCACATCACTGAGGCAGTTGTAGCCCTTTCTTTGGCACCTCACCAAGTTCCTTGTACTCTTGGCACAGTAGAGGAAGGATCAGCTGGATCCACCTTGGAGAACCATCTTTATCCTGCATCTATGGTTCACAGAATCACAGAATGAGTCAGATTGGAAGGGACCACCTTGGCTCATCTGCTCCAGAGTGGCAGCCAAAGCTGACCCAGCCTTCACATCTCCAACAAGGCCTTCCCTGTTTGTTAGCATGAGGTTGAGCAGCACACCATTCCTTGAGGGAACCTCCACTGCCTGTGTTAGAAAGTTGTTATCATTGCTTTCCAGGAACCTCCTGGACTCGTGCTTTGCTGTGTTGCTTCCCCAGAATATGTCAGAGTAGTAAAGTCCCTTATAGGTGTGGACACATTTCCAGAAAGAATGGCAGCAGTTACTCTAAGGTTTCATGTATTTTTAATATTACAGCTTGCATTCATTTAATGTTCTTAATCCCAAAGGATCCTAAAGCACTTTATGAACTGTAAATGCAGGGATTGTTTTCACAGCATTAGAGTTCAGCCACCTTCAGGGTAAAATGTGACAGGTGTTTAAAAACAACAGGCACAAGTGTTTAAGGGGTTGTGTGAGGTATAACTTGTTTTGCACCAAAATTGCATTGGGAATTTTGGCAACCAGAACATAATTATCTTAGCTGGAATGTGGCCAGGAGGGCTGAAGTTAAACCCAACTCTAAATGTAATCATGACTTAGAATGGAGTTTACTTAAAATAGACCAGCGTGCTCACGGGAGAATGGCAGTACCCTGATTTGGCATTAGGAGAAGTGATGGCTAAGTCAAATATATTTTAGGGAAAAAGACATAGGAAGATTACAACAAAACAGAGCTTCATTTCTTCTTCTTGTTAGAACAGGACCCAAAGTTTCAGCAGAGCAGGACATGCAAGATTCAGAGAGATAAGCAGTTTCCCTGCCACTTTTCACTTCATCTGGAAATGGGTGATGTATGATAGGCAAATTGAAGTCTGTTATTGAGAAGGGTTTGTTTCGTCCTTACCCAAGGACAGCTGAGATCCTCAAGGCCTCCCTCAGATTGCTTTTCATCTCTAAGAGATGGATAGGCTCCTTCCTCCACGAAAATGAATGGCTGTATCATTGAATATGAAATTCTGGGGTGAGATACAAATTTTGCCAATGCTGCCTGCTTTTGTAAAATATTTGTTTCAAACTTGCGGCTCTGCAAATTTCTTAGTTATGGGCCAATTCAGACCTGCCTCTGATTCTGAGGCTTAGAATCCTTTCTGGTTTCTTTTGTTACTATATCACACACTTATGCAGACAGAGAAACCAGCTGTCATTGTTTCAAGAAGTATTAAGTACTCTTCTTTTTACTGAGTCCTCATTCAATGCCCCCCATAGGTCAATATTCCTTCTGGAACATATAAAATGTAAGCAAGGATTTATTTGAATGAGTGTGCTTTTTTATTGGAACCTGACTAAGAATCAGAATTTGTCCCAGTGTTCAAGAACAATGAAATTCATGTGGGAAGTCAGTCGAGTTTTTTAAAAAGGTTCCTCATCAAGTACTAGCTTTTGAGTACTAGAATTAATAATTTTAGTCATTTCATCCTGATTTGCTCTAGTTGAAGATTAGGCCTGGGCTTTTGAGCCCTTTTGTCTACCTACTCTGTTTTTGCAGCTGGAATGGTTAGCCAAGACTTTTTGTTCGATTGTTGAGTTTCATCTGTTGCGGATGAGCCTCAATATTTTTACCAGCATCCCGTGCCCATGAGCCCCCATTGCTTTGCTATAAACTCTCTTTCCCAGAGGGCAGAGGCTGTTCTGGGCAGGCTGCAACCAGACATGACTGAAGCAACGTGGGGCTTTCAAGTCCAAGGCAATATATTTATTTCTTTATTGACATCAGGCTGCCTAAGGCGTTTAACCACCCCAGCACCACTGCTACAGCTATAGACTGAGCTTGCCATCAAAGTGCACCCGTGATAAAAGGAAAAAGATGCCCAGGAGACTGAAAGAATAAGCTTTTTCATTGAAGGCAACTTAGAATTACTCACCATTCTTTCTGTTCTTTTAAAATCTGTAGAGTTTTGGAAGGCTGGGTCTGTGACTGACAGGAAGATCTGCTTGAGAAGCCAGGCTCAAATGCGCCTTTTGAAAAGGAGATCTTCTCTGACAGCCTTTCTCAGCTCCACAGAGACATATGCTATGTGAGATCAGGAGAGTACCTCTCAAACACAAACTATTGCCTACTGATAAATTGTCTCAAAGAAGCTTTTTTTTTTTTTTTTTCTCTAGTATCCATGCTATGGAAACTGCCTCTATCAACTGTCCTGTCTGGAGTAATGCCAGCCTTCAAACCAGCAGGAGTTTCAGGAGGAATCTAACATCTGATCTCTCTTTACTTGCTCTGTAAATCCAATTGTTTAGAACTAAAACAAAAGAAAACAAAAAAGCCCCAATTTAATTAATAACAATTTCTGGTGTAATTCTGCTGGCAACAGGAGTGCTGTGGCACAGCACAGTTCCCTTCCTAAGGGTATTCACTTTATCAGGCATCTGAACTTGAAAATAGTTTTGCAGGCTTCCACAGGACATTGAAAAGCATCCCACAACTTCCACAGTATATTATTCCTGTCATGGTGTTGCCTTGTGCTGGGCTGACATCTGCCCTGCAGTAGGAGCACAACAGCTTTCATCCTCAAGGACAGCATTTGGAAATGGAACTTAACTTATTTTGATGTGTCACAGCTTTCATAACCTGTTGCCTCAGGGTACAGAGAAGCACGTTTCCTCTGCAGCAGGCACCAGTGGGACAAGCCCAGACCCAGGAGCAGTGGGGTTCTGTTTAGAGGATATTCCTACACCCAGGGCTTCCCAATAGCCAGTAATTTCCCTGAGATTCTGGAGTTACTGCTGTGCAGGACTCAGATTCCTGAGGACAGGCTATTGCTCATAATCAGGAGTAATCTGTTCTGTGCAGGGTGTCAGCATATATAATCTTCCAATACAAGCAGAATGTTAATTTTCTAATACAACCATACAGATCTGGAGTGCCACAATAGAGCTTGCTTTTATACATATGCATTAGCTAAAAAAAAAAGACCTTTGTGGAAATTAATGCTCCATAGAGCTTCAATAGAAAAGTGAAGCACTTGAGCTCAAAGGGAAAGAGAGCTTAAAATTATCTGCTTTCACTGAAACAATAACCCACTTGGCATTTTTGCCTTGGCCGGGATTTCTATACATATGGGGAACAGTTCAATTGCTTTTCCACCAAAGACAGTTCAAACAATAAAACAGGATAAACCAAAATGAACAACCTACACTGGCTTTCCAGCTGAAACAGTGAGACCTGAAAAATTTATGAGCAATGGAAGATTTCCCTGGCAGCTGAATGGCACTTTTCTGGCATGGAAGTTAATTCCTGTGCACTTCTTGCAATAATCAACATAGGAGCCAGTGGTAAAGGTAAAAGTTTTCTTGCAGGTTTGCTGTAGTTGCCACTGGTTTCCACCTTCTGAGATGATGGGCTCCTTGTGATGTGATGGAACCAAAGCTCCCATCACATCAGGAACAGTGGGAAGAAAAGTCTGCCAGAAGCTCTGAAACCACTGCTGACTTCAGCAGGAAAACTCACAGGATCAACCTTTGTGTGTCAGTCTCAGATATTGCTCTCCAACTTATTATGAGCAAGGTGCTTTTAATATTCACAGTCAGCTCTAGGTGTGTGTCTAAAGGACAATAGGATGTCCTTAAGGAAGAGGAATTTTCTTCCTGCTTCAGATTCTGTGACAGGCCTTTCCTGTGACTTGCCACAGGGAGAGCAAGATTATTTACTGAATGCTTAAATGCAGGCCTATTTTCCCAGCCTGTAAGAAAGCCTGTTGAATAGCAAACCAACTCAATTTTATGCTGGACAGATCCAATTTTCTTAAGGCTATTCTGCAGATTCCTATTGTACCACCTTACCAGTAACTGCACAAATGCACCACATTGCACCAAAACAGAATCCACATCACACCAGGAGCTTCTCACAGAACTAAAATCTGTAAGATACAGCCAGTGAAGCTCGTTGGATGTTCTCCAAAGTTGTCTATAACCTAGAAGCATAGTAAGGTCCATATTTTTGTGTTGCTGTTCTTCTGACAGCTTTTACTGGTATCCAAAGGCTTTTGTGAGTCCTTATGAAGATATGGTTGTCTCTAAGTTGAGATTATATAATGTAAAAGTAGTTGTGACCAGAGTGTTAGATAATGGTCATGTTTGATAGTGTCCACACCCAGAAAACAACTGTAATGTGGCCTTTGTGTCATGCTTGGTGACCTACAAGATTTTTCCAGAGCTGTCTGTTGTGCGTACAATTCCACAGAGCCCTCAATCCTCATTACTAAAAACTGTCACATCTGTCACAAACACCTTCTCTGGTGTCCACCATGAACATGAAATGAAGATTTTATCTCTCAGAATGTGGGATATCTCATTGCATTTGAGTTATGCTGATTATCCAGAGTTTATGTTGATAAAAACCTTTAAATTTCACTGTCTTATCTGTGTGTTGTACATAACTCTGTAGGGTTGGAGGAGTTCTAGAGAATTTCAAAGATTGCTAGTCAAACAGTAGAGATCTGATTTTTGTGTTTGTCTTTCTAAAACACAAGCTGAGTTACATGGTTCCTGTGATAAAAGCACTCAGTAGTGATCTGAAGTGGTTTTCATTAGGCTCCTGTACCATAATTTTAAACAAGAATTTCTCAAGTCATTCCAGAGTTGGACACAATTGGAGTCACCCTCTTTCTCCCAACAACATAAACCTCCCAGGACACCAGAGATGCAAGAGATCCATGTTCAAACTCAGCAGAGAATCTGGTCCGCTCTGAACCCATTAAGTGCCAGCTTGGAGTGTCACAGACACTGTGGCAAGGCCCTACTTCCAGGCTATTTGACAGCCCCTAGTGATGCCATAAATTTTTTAATTTTTTTTTATGTAACATTGGTAACCCAAACTCTGAAAAAAAATTTAATCATAAGAGTCATTTGAAAAACATGTTTCAGATTCGTGCATAATGTTTTCGGAAACATTTGTTATACAGTTTATTTCCAAAATTCCATTTCACTCTCTGATTCTACCTCTAAATATAAATCTAATCCTCCTTCCTTGTCCTGTTCTATATATATAGCACACCCACATGTGATAAAGCCTTCTGCCACAGCAGTAAGGCAAGGTGGAGGGAGGGGGATGAGGGCTGTAGGTAACCTGTGGGAGCACTGAATGCACTTGGCTGCTGCTCATAATGCTCCAAAGATATAATTATCACATGCATGATGAGTACTACACCTGCTGCATCTCTTTTGCTTTAAAAAAATGAAAGATTTCAGTGCTGTCTCTCTGGAAAACCATAAACCAGGGAGGTCACCAGAGGATTTCACACTCCCTGTCCTTCCCTTTCCTTCTCTGTCTCTTGCTCTCTCGCTCTCTCTCCCCCTCTGTCCCTGCCAAACTATTCCTATCAAAATCCTCACCACCTCCTTTCCAGTGCTCAGCTTTCTGCTTCCTTGTGATTTTTACATCTTTTCAGTTCCCATCTTTGAACCTTCTTTCCTGTTGCCTGTAAACCTGCTCCATTACAATCCGTAGGTAGTGATTATCAAGCCAGAATTCTCAGGGAGAAGTAGGAATAGCTTTAACATTGAGGATGTGTTTTGTAGGTGCTTCACTTGGCATCCCTGTTAGAGCTTGCTTTGTCTCTGCAGCATAATTTAGCATTCTGCCCTGCCAGTGCATTATTTCCTCTTTCTCAAGAGTCTTGCACGTGTCTGTAACCTCCCTGCTGCCCAGTGTGTGGCCTAGACAAGCTGCCTGTGACACAGCAGGAGTGAGGGATTTGGGTATTTGGTGCAAAAGCTTTTTTTCCTTTTTTCGGCTCAGCCCGTCTGCTGGTGAAAAGTTCCCCTGGCTAAAACCTCTTCCACACAGGGAACCTGACCTACCACTGATTACTTGTCAGTAACTGATGTCCTCAAGCAGGGACAGGACCATTGTCAAGGCTGCCACAGTCAGAAGTGTTAGATGCTTGGAGAGTTACATTCTCCCCTCTCTGCTAACAGTGAATCCAATTTTAGGGCAGTGCAGTAAGACCTCTGATGACTGCTGTCAACAATGACTCACTTGCTGTCATAGAGGGAACCTTAAGGAATGCTTCAACCCTGCAGAAATAATTTTTTTCTCAGTCATTCCCCAGATTCTCATTGCTGCTGCTATTGATAGTAGATTTTGCAACTTTCTAAGTCACCTCTGACTCACATCATTGTATCCATGTACATTTATTTCTCTCTGTGCACCATTATGGATTTACCAAAAGAGAGCCAAAGTGTTCAAAGGCCTTGTAGGACATGTGCCAAGCAAAGCAAGGTGGTGGTTTAAGAATTGGAACCTATTTCTAGCTTTGCCTGTGTCTTCTCATTAAAAAAAAAAAAGAGATTATTTAGGTGAATAAATCCAAATGCATGGAATTAAATATTTAAACACATATATAGTGGGAATGTCCAAATTTTTAGGAATGCTTAATTCTCAAAATTTCATTGATGACAAAATCTATTATTGTACAGACCCATTTGAATGCAAACCAATTTACGTAGATAACCAAGACAAATAAGTGTTAGTATCTAAGTTTAAAAATATTTGCCATGCACTATTTCCCCTTCAATTACTGAAAAAAAGCATTATTTTCACCATTAGTATTTCATAATGTGCTTATAGATCCTGAAGAGACAGGTGATGTGTGAAAGCAACCAGTCTGTCTGTATAAAGTCATACATATTATAAGAAAAAAATACTGACTGGGGAAAAAATAGTCATACTTGAGAAATAAATCTGGTAGCAGTTTTTGAGTTCAGTTAGTTTAGATATCTATAGGGGGTAGAATCACACCATGGCATGACTTGTGCTTCATGAGTCCCACCAATACCCAAGATTCAGTTTTTGGGGAATTCTAGCCATGCCCAGTGCCTACACTGACTGACTTACAACAGATGCAAGGGGAAAACAGCATGGATTTAAAAAAACATTGAGCTTAACTTTGTTTCTTTCTATTGCTATTTTCACAAAATCCTGGGAGGTGTGGGTCAGCTTCAGAGACTCTAATGGCAATTCTTGTCTTTCAGGCATCGGATCTCAAAATCAAAATTTAGGTAAGTAAAACTGACTTTTGCTTTTCCTCCTTTCTGCCATTTTTGTTCTTTTTGGAAATGGTTTCACCAGCATTGCTGGGATGCAGTGGTGATTCTAGGAGATCCTTCTAAATATGTCAGATTTTAGCCATAAACTTTTTCTTAGTTTCACACTGAAATAAGGCACAGGGAGTACTGACTACTGAAGTACTATCTATGCTACCAATGTATCTCAAACCATAAAATATAAAATCAGAAATAAAGAGCCAGTTCAACCACATCATTATACTACATCCATGAACATCAACCCTGTCAGCTCAAGGCTCTCTTTGTTGAACTTCTCTGCTTTGCTTGATTGTAAAGATTTCAACTGATGAAGCTGGCATCTTGTTTGTGAAATTCTCCCATTCACCCTGGGACATGAGGAGCTTCTCTGGTGGTGTTTGGTTTTCTGTTAACTTAGAGCTTTTGGAAAAGTGAAGCAGTCCCAAGATGACTATTTCTGGAGTTTCACTGGAGAGGCTGACTGACCTCATGGAACTTGGTTCTTAAGGTCCATCTCTACCCCTTTGGTAGGAGCTTATCTGCCTCCATAACCCTGAATTCAAAGCCAGTTTTATAAAATACTAAATAAATTTTCAGAGTAACTGGAGCAAGTGCGTAACCAAGTCCTTCTGCTTACCTAAGGGGCAACGAGTAATGTCAATTTGGGAAGCACACATGTGACATCCCCACATAAAGAGTGTAGATTTAAGCACAGAAAACACCTTACATTGTCATGTGCATGCACATTTGTGCACAAGTACACACAAAAGCACGTGAGATTGCAGATAGTTTAATGACAACATTAATGTCTAAGTGTGGTGCCCACTTTGGAAGTTGGGAAGATTATTTCTTGTGTGAAATCCACTGCAAAACACACCATGTATCTGTTTGTGATAGACTGGGTGCCTTTATAAATTGCATAGGTAAAACACCTTAGATTTGACCACCTGTTAAAATGTTGTTGCAAAATTCTCGTTCACATTATGTTTACATGGTCTGGGTTTAGGTCTCATCCTAGAGATGAGAACCCTGATCTCAAGCATGGCTATTGTTTGCCACTGAAAATTATAGACAGGACAAGAGTAGCCAAGAAAAGTTCTTTCTCCTGTAACATCGTGTGTGTGTGTGTCACTTCAGACACACACACATATGTATGTAGTATCTATATAAAACTATTAGATTTATTATACAGTGGCAAGTGTTGCCTGGAAACTGGTTGCTATGCAAGTTAAATTCTGAAGAGTAGGAGGTGTGTAATTAGCTTTAAATATCTTCTGTGGTTAGTAATTACCCTGAGAAATCAGCGACACAAGGGGATGTGTTCATGGAAGGCAAACTTTAAAAACTCTCTTGATTAGCAAATGGTACCCTTAGTTCCAGGCATGAAGGTGAGATGCTGAAGTCCTCTAAGTTTTGGGAATTTTTTCAGAACTAGCCCTTGTATTGGGCTTATTCCTGAATGTTGCTGAATGCTGGAGATGTGCTTTGGATTTTATTTGACCTCTCCTCTCCAAAAACTTAATCCTTCAGCTCCATGTGATAGGGTGTCTTTCTCTTGACTATCCTGAGGCTGGGCAAGATGCCATTGCAGGCCACAAGCATCAAGTACAAGGAGAATATTTATTTTTTTGTGGCAAGTGAGTTAAAAAAATCTCTTGGGGTTTCTGCAGTGGATGTTTTACTTGGATTGAGGTATTGCTTGAAGCTCTTGCAAATTGGTTTACGATAAACTTTATTCCTATAGCTATGGGAGGGATGTTCACAAGTGTCGACTCAGATGAGAGATTGTTTCTCAGGGTGAACTTGAGTTACTCCCTGCCATTCTTGAACAATAAATCAAGACTAGAGTCTCCCTTGACACAGAGCTGGAGTTGCCTAAAGATCCCTCTCTGAAAAGAACTTTCCCTTCTTCAATTTTTCAAGTCGCTACTGGCGCCGATGGAATCGATTCTGCAGGAGGAAGTGCCGTGCTGCTGTCAAGTCCAATGTTTTCTACTGGCTGGTGATCTTCCTCGTGTTCCTCAACACCCTCACCATTGCCTCTGAGCACTACAACCAGCCAGACTGGCTCACGGAGGTCCAAGGTGAGGAGGAGCTGCTGGTTCTCTTTATTATGGTGGGTGTCAAAAAATGGGGGCTGAGAGAAGAGCTGATGCATTAAACCACACAAGGTAAAAGGAACACACACAGCTCCAAGCAGTCCTGTGTCTGTGGAGGATCCTAAATAATACAACAAATTTATCTGCCTGCAGTGGGAGAAGTTATAGGAAAAATGTAAATATCTCCTTTCCAACCAAAGCTGTGTTCCATTGTGTGTAAGTGAAATCAGGAGCTTATGCCAAATTTATATTTGCAGCAACTGGATTCCCAATTTATGGATAGATGCTGGGAGCCCCACATTGTCCAAGGTTTCCCCTGAAATGGCACTCATGATAAATTCTAATTATTAGGGAGGTGATGAAGAGTGATCTGTAAAGTTCTTCAGTCTGCAGAACAGCTGAATCCTCTCTGGAGGTGAGAGCAGCTGAAAAGGCTTAATTAAGCAACAGTAGGTAGCACAGCAGCTCTTCTATTCCCACTCTCCTCTGCAGATGACGGGTGTGAAGGCAGGTTGTGCACAGGGAGGCGTGTCCCTGCCACTGGAGGTTGTGTAATACATTGCAGCTGTATGTGCAGTACATAAGTGCAACCCTCTTGCTAAAACATTTCTGTGAATGAGATGCCCACGCTTTTCAAGCTCATGCTTTGACCCAAGCTTATAGGAAGTTAACTTTTAAGACTGATCCTTAAAATGCTTTCTTAGAAGCAATGGGCCAATGATTAGTTGTGATGACCTTATGGCTAAGTTTCCTTAATCTGTTTCTTTTTGCTTTTCATGAGACACTGCCAATAAGGTGCTGCTAGCTCTTTTCACGGCAGAGATGCTGCTGAAGATGTACAGCCTTGGTCTCCAGGCCTACTTTGTGTCCCTCTTCAACCGCTTTGACTGTTTCATTGTGTGTGGAGGCATCCTGGAAACCATCCTGGTGGAGACAAAGATCATGTCACCCCTGGGCATTTCGGTTTTGAGATGTGTCAGACTCCTGAGGATATTTAAAATCACAAGGTACTTTATTGCTTCTCTGGGGCTGGAGGAGGGCTACTGCTCAGTGCACAACATGTATGGGTGCAGGTCACTCACATCCCTGTTTGCTTTCACTTTTTCTACCACTAATTAGGTAGTGAGAGTGCTAGATTAACAGTCCTCATCTTGATGCCTTAGGAAGGCTGACCTGAAAAAGAGAATGGACAAAGCTAGAGACTAAAGCAGGTATTTATTGTAAGGCCTCTTGGATACACTTTGGGCAGGACAAGAGCCTGACCAGGGTTACACCCAAGGTGGATCCAAAATGGTCACAAAATGGCTGGCTGGTCAGGAGATCTTACATTTTCATAAGTTTTGTCCATTTGCATATTGGGGTTTAATTGTCCAGTTACAGCTCCAGGTTGTGAGGTCTCATCCTTCTTGTTCCTCCCTCCACTCCACTGTTGTTTGTGCTTTTGGGCCTGAAAATTGTCTTGGTCTTCAGCAGGGAAAAGGATTTGTCTCCCTGCTGTGTGAAGACAGCTTACTAGCACTTAATGTGAGTCTCAGAACTACACCCCTAGGCAGCACAGAATCTGAAAATCATGAAAACTAAAACTTAAGTCATCAATCTTCTGAAGCCTGTAACAGGGTGGGGGGGGGGCTGTACAGACTGGACATCTATCCCTGATGTGAGTGGTGAGGAATCTGGCACAGGCAACTGGAGACACCTGATGGGATGTAAAGTGTTAAACTGAAATCTGGAATATTGCGAAGAGCTCAGGCTCTTACAGTTCTCTGTAAAAGACAAAGAAAACCAAAACAGCAGATAGCCTTGTGACCTCCTCTGACGCTTTTTGGTGACAGAGAGGAGCCTGAAAGGCTGCTGTGAGCCAAAACAGCATTTGACTGAGGAGCCCATGCCAGCTCCAGTAGACTCAACAGTGACCTGAGTGGGAGATTGTGTCAACACCAGCAGCTATAGGCAAAGGATGTTGCCAGCTATTCCCCTTCCATGGAGTCCATCACAAAACAACAACTTTATGAAGAAACCAGACTTCTTCCAGCTTCTAATATCTCCTCTTTTCCCTTTTCATTCTTTCCCCTCTCCCTCTGCATAAAGGCACAGTAATATCTACTAAACAGTCACTGCTTGCTGAGCCAGATACCTCCAAAACACCAGCTTGGTTTGGCAGGGCTTTTTCAGCTTGAGGGGAGTTTGTAGGAGAGATCAGCTCCAAACTTACCCAGAGCTCTTGCAACAAATCTATCCAAGCATTTGCCCCAAGCAGCACCAAGGTCTGCCTTTTCCCATGTGGGCACCAGTCAGGACCTTATGAAAAGCTTGACTGAGGTGATGAAAGAATGCTTTTTCTGCATGCTTAGCCATGAAAATATCCCTACAATTGCTGTAACACACCCTGCCCCCAGAACCCCCTGCTGGAGGAAATTTCTGACAAATTGGAGATGGAAAACACAGCACATGAGAAAAACAAGTCCAAAACTGGAAGATAGTCAAGATGGCTGAGCTGAGAGGCAGAAAAAAACAACAGGCTTGGACTTGGGCATCATACAAAATTTGCCTTGAAAGCTTCTGAGCCTCAGACCTCTGGCAGGATGGATGGATCTCAGGGTCAGATGGCAGAGACAGAAAATCAGTTCACAGTCTCAGAGAGAGAGGCCAAAGCAAACCTACAACTATTTAAAAGGGGTTGGAAAAAGTGGTCTGTTTGGATGTGTGATCACAGAAGGGGGAAAACCTTCCAGAGGGGAATAATCCCTCCCAGAGAGGGGAAACAAGAGTTTCCAGCAAGAAAGGCATCTTTGCTCTTTCAGAAACAGTGGGGATCTCTGGTCTGGGGACTGTTTTTCCTGGATCTATCCATTACCAAGTCCCTGGTTTCTGAGGAAAGCAGTAGCTGTTTCAGGCACTGGGTAATCAGATACACCCAGGGCAATACACCAATAGCTATAAAAGCATGAGCTTCAGCATAGCATCCTGGAGAGGTCATTGTTTTTTCAAGACATGTCTCCACTCCTACACGAAATATATAAGCTAGCTAAGAGAATTCTCTAATAGAAAGGCAAACACTGAGAGAATATCATTAATACTTTAGAAAGCCTGAGCTAGTGGAGTACTCAAATATTCCTAAAGGTTCTGGCAGAAATGTGACAATGGAACCAATCAGCAGTAGGGCTGGTTACATTTGCCTTCACTCTGCAGCACAATTAAAATACAATTTTTCCTGGAGAAAGTGTTACCTGGAATATGTCTCCTGCAATTTGGGCATGGCTCTGTGTGTAAAGCACAGAGCTAAGGAAGAACTCATGATGCATAATGTATTAATCAGATTTTTCTTTCTTTCTTTCTTTCTTTCTTTCCTGTTCCTAAAATATTGACAAGTAGGCTGCAGTAGTTTCAAATTTATATGTTTTGTAATTATTCATAATTTTCTTCATAATTCTTCCCTCTGTGGGTGAAGTTCACCCTCATGTGGAAGGCCCTAACATGAGCCTCCAAAGCAGTATTTTAGGCTCACTCACTCTGCAGAACAGAATATTTTGTCACTAAAGCCAAACTTTTACCTCCTCTAGTAAATTATAATTTTTTCTATTGTTCACTCAGTTCTAAATACAATTAGGATTTATTAGTGGTTGGTGGAATTCCCTACCTGAGTGCAATGATAATTCAGAAAGATACAACAGTGGAAAGCTGGGAGGGGCAGGAGGAATGGTTTCATATCAAACATACATTCATGAGCATATGGGGACATACAGTGGAGGTGAGAACAATGGTAATCTAGGATATTAAAAAAGTACAAAGCAAGAAAATTACTCTGGTGAGAATATATCAGTAGGTAGACTATTCTTTATTTATTTGCATAGATTTTCCATGATAAACACCATGCACAAACAAACTCTGTTTGTCAGAAGATGATACAATTCTACAAGAAACACAAATATAGTTCCCTAATAGAATAGAAACAAATAAAGACACCATCAGATTAACAATGTACCATTTTAGAAACACCATTCAGAATTTCAGGACCAAACATTTCTTCCAAAATTATAAATACATTGGACAAGCAGACAATGTAATCTGTTTTATTCTCCCTAATTTTTAAAGTGCTGTGCAGAACATCTCACTTTGAAGAAGATAGATTGTTTTCTCCTTATAAATAGCTGCTTTATATGTATTATGGTCCTTTGTATTTAAAAAATAAATAATATAATTTGCAACAGCATACAGAAATTGGATGCTTTATACCTAATCCTGCCACTAGGGAAATCACTGTTAATTGTAGGGAGGAGAGGGGGGGTGCCCATTTTTTGTACCTTCTGTCAAAAATCACTGTCAAAGCGGTTTTGTATTGGATGAACAGAGTGGGAAGCTTTCCAATAATGAGTCTGCCAGCTGTTGCTGCTGTTTTAAGCCCTGCATCTGTGATTGCCAGAGATGGGATTATAAAGATATAGTGGAAGGCAGTGGAGAGAGAGGAGAGGGAAGAGAGTAGAACACGTGAAGTTCTAATCCAGTTCTGCAGCCAATTATTGTGTGAGGTGTTGGACAAACCACTTGACTTCTCTGCATCATTCCTCCACTTTGAAACGGGGATCACAACCACATCCTGCTCACCTGGAGTTTTGCAGAGCCTCATTCGCTGTCACCCTCAAGGGGCCAGGATCTGCAGTGGGGACTGTTCAGAGGCACATCCATTTTCCCACAAATCTGAGGCAGCATCCTCTCGTGCTTCCCACTGAAGCTGCCTGGTCCTATTGCATCCAGCACCCAGTGCTGATTTTTCCTTTGTAGTAAGGTGTTTCCCAGAGAGGATGAAGCAGTGAGACCCTTCTTCTTTGTCTGGGCTTCAGCCATTGCAGACATTAAACCTTTGTGCTTCACTGAGTAACCCCAGATCTCACTTTGAGGGAGTTCCTGCTAGTTCTGCAACCACCAAATGTGACAGATGGTAACCTCAGATCAGGCTTCTAGGATCCTGAGATAAATCTATTGTTATTTTCACATCCTAATCAGTCAAGCATTTCTTATCATCTCCTTTTTCCTTTTTCTCCTTTTTATTCTTTTTTCCCTCATTGGTTTATTTGCTTTTCTAGTGGTACTGTATTTCTAGCTAGCACTAGTACATAGATAAAACAGCACTAATCTTACCACCAGGCCATCTCAGTTAATTGCTTGAAACTTGATACTTATATAAGAATCTGAATCCCATATATTGAGCCATTTGTAAGAAATGTAGAGCTGATAGAAGTCTCCACAGTTGTGAGCTGAGATAGCAAGGCCTTTAAGCTTAAATTGAGTCACTGGGACTGTTCAGATGTGTAACAACTTTACTGCTTCCTAAGGATACTGCTAGAAAACCTAGAAAATGTGTGTCCTGGCTGACATTGGAGGACTTGGAGATACGCTGGAGCCCATCAACCTCTGCTTTAAGGATGCTGAATTCATTTGACTTTCATCAGAATGAATTTTTCCCTTCTCCTGTGCCACTTTCCCTTCTTTCCAAAGTGTGAAAGTATGTGAGCTGTGAGCATAACTGCAAACACAGAGAGCTGTTACATTGCACATTCCGTGTGGATATTTGGTGGCACCGAGCCCACAGCTTCCATGCCCTTACCTTTGCTCTGTAGTTTTTCATTGCTCATCTCTTTAATTGCAGTTAAACTTTAAAGCATCCTAGTTTTCTCTGAAGTGCTGAAGCAGGGCTGGAGGGAAAACATCACAGCTGTCTTTGAAGCTCAGTCCTTGGAGATGAACCCGCTGCTGAACTTGAGAGGGCATGGTGATGTCCCTCTGCAGATCAGATTGCTAATCTTCCTGAAGTGATTGGGCTGCTCAGGCAGTCCTGCCTTCCACGGGGCAAAAAAAGTATTCTTTTTAGATCAATATTTTTAAAAATATTAACTTAATTAGGAATTTAAGAACCCTTGTCTCTAATGAATATATATACTACCTTCAGAAAAATGTGATGAGTTGAAGGATAAGGCTTCCACAAAAGAGCCAGAGCACCATTCTGCCATCCTTTTTACCTGGAACTTTTGTCTTCAGGCAAAATATGGTTAGAAACACAGAGTCCTCTGAGTAAAGAAATGTTCAAAGCTGTGGGCTTTGGGAGAAGGGACTGGAGGGCATTGGCCACTCAAAGCATGGTGGCAGGCCAGGTAGAAGGAAGAGCACAGGCAAACATTGCTGGCTTGCTGACCTGTGAAAGCTGTTGAGGCTTTGCTAATAATGTGCACCAAAATGAGGTGGTTGGAAGATGACAGCTGACCTCCAATCTGAAAGCTCTGCCAGCCTCAAAGCACAAAAGAGAAGAGCTCATGACCAGCTAAGCAGTAGATTAGGAGTGACTGAGCAGATGCAAGACCAAAGTGGAAGTTCCTTCATGGGTGATACGGTGAATTCTTCAGATTTTTTTTCTAAAGCCTCTTTCCAGCTTGTGACTACTCTGCAGGCTGGCAAAGAATGCAAACCTACATGCTGCAGCAAACATGCTGCTGGCATGTCTCTGAACCCTAAAGTGGAGCCACAAGGGCAGGAAGATCCTCTCCCTGCATCATACAGGAGTCTGAACTGGGCACAAGCCTGACTACACTGGGAGAACTGGTCTTAACCATCCTGTCTCTTCAAAGAAGTAATTTGAGTATGTTCTACAGCCTGTTTGAAGAAGTAGAGTAGGTTTGAAAACCAAAAAAACCCAGTGATGTTGTGCTCTTTCAAATGAATGTAGATCTGGAGTTTGTTTAGGGTCCTTGTAAAAGGAGCATTGATACCTTCCTCATTCCTCCCAATCCCAGAGAGCTCAGCAACCTCTCTGTGACTGAGCCCAAGCACGTACTCACGCACTCCAAATTTTGGGCAAGTTTGTATTTGCATCCAAACAGTTTCCCCATCTGTTCTTGTTAGTTATTACAGGCCATTCTCTGGAGTGAGGTATTCTGGCTGCCATAACATCTGTGAGTGTTGTAATGAGGTTGGTTAGAATGTAACTCACTGAAGCAGCAAGAACTAATCACTGCATATTGATATAAGATGTGCAGAGCCTTAGATGGAGAGTGCTGTAATGATCTTCTGGGTGTGTGTGTGGAGTGGGGGGGTGGATGGAATTGTGTATGTACACGTGGGGTAGTAAAATTACTCATTAGCTGCAGTAGGTCTTGTTATCTCAGGGAAGCACATCAATGATTCACTGCTTAACAGGGTGTTTGCAAATGCCTGCTTTACACAGAAGGCAGCCTGAACCAACATCCTGTGCAGTCCATGAGCACCTGTCTCGAATTGAAGGAATTTTAACTGCTTCTATTTTCTCTCCCAGATATTGGAACTCCCTGAGTAATCTTGTAGCTTCACTCCTGAATTCAGTCCGCTCCATTGCCTCTCTGTTGCTGCTTCTCTTCCTCTTCATCATCATCTTCTCGCTCCTGGGGATGCAGCTCTTTGGGGGCAAGTTTAACTTTGATGAGATGCAGACCAGGAGGAGCACCTTTGACAACTTCCCTCAGTCCCTGCTGACTGTGTTCCAGGTAAGGGCAGGAGTGGTCCCTGTGGGGCTGAAACGTTGTGTGTTCATGGGGTGAGACAGATCCTGCAGCCTGGCAGTCCCCAAGGTGGGACATGACCCTGACAGCTCCAGGGTGCCTGGTTGTGCTGCCAGCACAGGGTATTCCCTCCCAAAGTGGGAACCAAGGATAAAACCCCTGTGTGCTGCAAGGCCACGGGGTCTTTGCAGGCCAGGACAAGAGAACAGCCATTGCCATGTCCCAGGGCTGCACCTGTGTGCCAAAGCCCAGCCCTGCTGCTGTCCTCCCTGCTCTGGGGAAAAAATACCTGCTCACAGCACCACCATGGCCTTCAAGCCCTCTGCAGCTTTGGGAGTGACCCACTGAGAGCACTAGGATCCTGATTTCACTGACATGTGGGGAGAAGGGAACAGGCCTGGAGGGCTGTGCTGAGGGCAGTGCTATGGGCTGGGCAGCCTGTCTGAAACAACTGGCACGTGGGAGGGAAATGCTTGAGAGAGGGGGAGACTTGGACAGAGTTTTCTAGGAGACCCCTTTGCCTTCAGCCCTCATCTTCAAGAAGACACTGTTTGGGGTTTTTTCACACTTTGAGCACAGGCCTTCTTTTAATTTTCTTTGTTCTGTGGTTTGCCATTTGGGTTTATTTTTTTTAATGTTCTAGATGGACACAGCCAGAGTCTCCATCAGCTCCATCCTAGGGGAGGGGGTGTTCTCTAGGACAGTGGGTATCTTTGTGTTACGGGGTTTTCAAATTCTCTGTGTGGTCTAACACTGTATCCCTTATTGGTGGGAATGTGTCATTTAGATCCTGACTGGGGAGGACTGGAATTCGGTGATGTATGATGGGATCATGGCTTATGGCGGCCCCTCTTTTCCAGGAATGTTGGTCTGTATTTACTTCATCATCCTCTTCATCTGTGGAAACTGTATCCTTTGATGCTACTCTTTTCTGCAAGAGGGGATGAATTAAAACCACTATTTACTTTATTATGTCTGAAAATATAAATTTTACACCTCGCGTTTTTGCCTTTTCCCTACGTCTGAATTTTGGCATTGCATTGCCAAAAGTTAAACAAGTTCATTTTGTTTTAGCTGGTGCTAAGGCATATAAACAGTTCTAAGAGTCAGCTACATGCCAGTTCCACGTGCTAACTTTTATTCAGTATCTTTACATGTTTAGTGTTTTTATTTTTCATTCTCCTGAATTCTCTCATAGGTTTTTCTTTCCTGCCTTCTCCACAAACTAATCTCTGGGTGTTCCTAGTGTACTTACTGCATATTTTTGTACTTTAATTGCTTTTTAAGTAATATATTCCATGTGCTTCCATCCAAGCCTTATGTGGAATAAAAATATGTATAATCTGCAATATGCTATATACAAATCCTGTAATAGGAGTAACATATGTTTGACATATTGATTTAGGTGAGATCATCTATTAATTCATGTATAAACTAACAGGACCTGTGTTCCATTTCAGTCCCTGCAATCTGTGTGTTCTTCAAACAGAAAATTTTGTGCTCTGTTATCTTCCAGCCTGTGCTGGTTTTGAGTAACTTCAGTTCTGTCTGGCTTTAAGGTGACATGAGGGCACTGTACTTACCCCAGGAGGCACAAAGCACATTGCATGATTGTGCTGTGAGTGTCTCTTCACAGGAATTTGCATATCACATAGAGCTGCCATTCTGTTCCCTATCTCAGTTTGCTCCAAATTTGTCCATGCTTAGTTTCTGCTTCCCTAATAAATGGCCCTCCTATGTCAGAGGTGACATTTCCTTTTATACTGATGCCTCTATAATGCCACCTTATAGACTCAGCCCAGCTCTTCTGGCCTTTGCCTATAACTCACATCTCTCAAACCCTGTTATTTGACATTTCAGTTGGCCTGCATGCCCTCACTTCAAAGTGAGGTGGTGCAATTCCACTTATCTGAAGGTCAAGGTAGGCAATCTGGCTGACAGCAAAAAAAAAAAAAAAAGCTACAACTTGGATCTCCTTGTGAAAATGTGAGCCAACTCTATGTGCTGGCTGACTTTGGAGCCTTTAGACCTTGGAGCCCAGCGAGGGGGGGGATGTCTGTATTTCCAGACTAAGCCTTGAACCAGGGTTAGCTTAAAAGTTATTGTGGTATAATAAGACCTAAACTCAAGAAATGTATAAAAACAACCTTATGGTCAGATTTGTAACATGAGAACTGAACATTGGTAAAACAAGAAAATGGTTGGATTCTTTGCCCTTCAGCTACATGGGCATGACTGGCCATGCATAGACTCTCTGCTAGGAGATGGCAGAGCTTGTCAGCTCAACCCTTCACTGTCCAGACTAAATTAACCTCAGAAATGCTCATCAGAGTATTATTCTTGCTGTCCCTAAAATCCCCTCGTGCAACCCAAACTGTCAAAAGATGCAAAGCGTTCAGTACTCCTCTTATGTTCAGTGGGATTCTCTGCACAAAGGGAGACACTCTTGGGAAACTGGAAACTAAAATGTAAATCTCAGCTTAGATGTTTTACATCAGCCATTCTGTTGTGAAATTTTGAAAACCCACAAAGTGTGTTGTTATCTGTGTGGAAGGAAGGTGTAGGTTTGTGCATGATGAATATGCAGTTGTGTGAAATGAAAGTTTGGAAAATCCAAGAGATCTGATGACAAGTTGCTAAAAATTTTCAATTAAGAAACCTTTGGTGCAATCTTTTTCTGCAGTTTTCAAAGCCTGTTTTCTTTAAGTAGCACGCAAACAGATATCCTGCTGAATGTATTTTTGGCCATTGCTGTGGACAATCTTGCTGATGCTGAGAGTTTAACATCTGCACAGAAAGAGGAGGAAGAGGAAAAGGAAAGGAAAAAGCTAGCTAGGTAAATTCATTTGCATACACCTACCTGCTCCCATTCCTGAAATGACACACTGCATGGATATATATGAATATGATGCCTATACATACATGTGTGTATATGTAATATATGTGATTAATGTGGAATTAAGTCCATATAAATTTTTATGCAAAGGAATTCCAAACATAAGAAAGTGTGAGCTAGGAGTCCCCCCCAGCTGCAGTGGTGTGAGCAGAGGAAAAGAAGCCTGGGTTACTGATGAGCTTTCAGAGCATCAGCAGAGAATGAGTGTGAAATGGTGTCAATCCCATTTGAATCTCCCTACTATCTTCTGATTGCTTTGGGCCACGAGGCATATTTTCTGTCATTCCCATGATGAGATTTAGCTGCTTCTTTTTCTTTTGATGCCACATGCTGTTCTTCCCCTGCCAGTTCTTTTAGTGTTTCTGCAGACACTTGAGGGGCACAAGCTGGATGAAGGGCTTCTCTGTCACTCCCAGCTGCCAACAGCAGGGAAATCTCTCCTTACTGTTATTCCTATTCACCGTCTTCCAGGCTGCTTGGAGGGGATCTCTTGTGCAGCTCCTTCTGCTTCATCCTGCATGCAGCTCAGCAGATTTCCCTCACTCTAGGGGTGCAGTGAGGGGCAAAACTTTTGGAGGCAGTGTAGTTGGAAGTTCACAGGATATGGGTTGAAAATGTTCTGTGCTCTTGTCATTGGGTGAACAAAGGAATCCCTGCTGACAGACCTGAAATATGCATTTGCACAAACACACCCACAAACACATGCCATTGAGAAAGCTACAAAATATAGGGCACTATATAAAAACAGATCAGAGCCTCTGCTTTTGCCTGCAGAGGAGGACGAGGTGGGGTCACTGGTATGGAAGCTGAACTCAGAATGGAGATGCCAGCCAGCTGATTGCTCTCATGGTGTGTGCTGTACTACATGAAGTTCCTGAAAGGGAAGCAGTTTTCCCACCTTTGTAACTCTTTGGTTTTTATCTTGTAAAATTGCTAGGACTGCTAGTCCTGAAAAGAAACAGGAGATGGAGAAAACAGCTGTGGAGGAAGAGACAAAGGAGGAGAAAATTGAGCTGAAATCGATCACTGCTGACGGAGAGTCCCCACCTGCTACCAAGGTAAGGTCTGCTGGCAGCCAGCACTCTCTGTGCAGTGATGGCATGAGCAGCTTGGGTTTCTAAGGGAATGGAAACTGTCTGCTTTGTCTGATAAAGCCTTTGATGCTTCTCCTTCCATTTCTGTCAGATCAATGTGGATGATTATCAGCCCAATGAAAGCGAAGAAAAGAGTCCTTATCCCACAACAGAAGCACCAGGTAAACATCTCCTTCCTTGTACCCCTCACTCTACAGAAGATCCAATTGCTAATGCACACAAAGCCAATCTGAGGCAGCAAGTATGCTGGAAATGCTTCCATGATGGGACAGGAGGGTGTTCTTGCCTGTGTCTGCACAGGTGTGCATTTGGCCCTTTGAAGTCCCAGTACTGATCAGTCAGATTTGATTTGGTTCTTTGTAAAGCCCTTTATTGGAAAATACAGAGCTTTACAGAGAATCATGTAAAAACCTCCCTGTTTGAAAATATACATATGACGCTGTTTTCAGTGTGCTTTTTCAGTACTCAGTGGTCAGGGGAGTCTCACAACAGATAGTCATGAAAGGGAAAGTGCTGAATGCCTTTTTGCACTGTTTGCCAGTCAAAAAGGACAGTGTGACACTAGCATAACTCTAAAGGCATAAGGTCTCAGCCTTGAAGTGCAAGAAACAAGCTGCAGCATGTTAGGCTGGTTTTCAAGTCAGGTGGGCCTAATTAACTTCATTCTCAGATAGTTGAAAGATTAGTTCAAGAAATCTCAGAACTTTAGGCACTGTTCAAGAGACCTCAGATGGGGGCAGGATTGGAGCTAGTCAGTTCAATTTCCATTCTTGGAAAAATGCTGGAACAAAGGATTAAACAAACTATATGACTGCAAGATAAGAAGATGACCAGCAGCCAACATAGATTTGCCAAGAGCAAATAACATTAAACCACCCTTATTTTCTTCTGAAAGGGGCTGAAAACACTTGTAGACAGGAGAAAAGAAGTAGATGTCATATTCTTTAACTTTGCTAAGGCTTCTGACCATCTCTCACAGTCTTCTCATAAGATGACTAGAAAAATATAGTCTAGATGACAATGAGAGAAATTATCAGATCCTTTATGGGGAGAGCCGTGATACCCAAGCGAGTTTGTACAACCCAAAAGCCTGTCTAGAGTTCAGCTCAGTTCATTGTTAATGACCTGAATGATGGAAGAGGCAATATGCTTATTACATTTGTAGATGACATGAAGCTAGGAAGGACAAGAAGCGTGCTGGAGGGCAGCATTAGAATTCAAAGAGCTCCTGAGGTCCTGGATAAATGGTCTAAATAAAATTGAAAGTGCCAGGCTCTGTGCATAGACAGGAATAAACAATTCACAAATAAAGGATCTTAGGTGACAGCTAGTTAGGTAACAGTCCTTGAGAAAAGGATCTGAATCTTATGACCAAAAGCTCCACAGATGTCAGCAACAGTTTGCTGTCTTTGAAAAGGTGGGCAAATAATGAGATTTGTAACACAGAGAAAGAATTACCTTTTTGTCCAATTAGGGGTTTAACTGGTCAATGAAAGCTAGTCAGAGCAAAGAAAATGTTTTATTGTGCTCACCATTGATAAGATCTCTGGTATCTAGAACATCATAGCTCTTTTTGGGTGCTCTGGTTAAGAGAAGTGATGCTGAATTAAAAGTAGTATAGAGGAGAATGGTGAAAAAATGCTAATAGGCAGCAAGAACTATGATTGAATGAACCTTGATCATTTGACTTAGGAAAGGCAGGAGAAACATCTTCAAATGCATAAAAACCTACAGATAGGAGGAGAATTATCTCCATTGTGAAGTAACAGATTTAAGACTCACAGCAGAGAGAATTTTCTAATGGTGAGGCTGTAAAAGTTCACAGAGATGGTTGTGGAAGCCCAGCATCACTGAATGTTGTGAAGGACAAATCAGAAAAATGTCTCCCAGGAAAGGCTTAGATATAATAATTAATGAACCTGACTTGGCAGAGGTATGAACCAGAGGGCCTTTTGTGATCCTTCCTGCTCTGCTCTCCTGTGTTTCTGTGATTATGTAACAGGCTATAATAGGCTATAGAACACTTCCTCTTCTATTCCATGATTCCTAATAAATAAGTGCCTGATAATAGGTTGATTTGACAGGGTAAAAAAGAGCACAAGGGTTCATTTTGAGGAGACGGACAAGAGTTTCAGACAGGCAAAATGGAAAACTGTTCATTGCATTTGATTTTCAGTACAAGAAGTTCTCACATACGCTGTTCTTGTATTCTTCCATATTTATAGCCAATTTATCAGGAGTAGAGTGTGGTTCTAACTCTGGGCAATGCTATTTTAACACTGCCTGAGGCAGGTCACTCAGGATTTAATCTTTCCATCACCTCTGTAAGCACAGGCACTTGCTGGACACCCACCCCCAGTTGCTAGGGGGTTTGGGGAGTCTTTAGTTAAAATTTAAAACAGCTTGATATAGTTTTGTTTCTGTTTCTCAGCTGGCTTGGATTTACAGATGATTACATTTTTCTCAAGTGAAATAACAGTCATCTGAATGTCAATTTTAAGTCTACTGCTAATGGAATTGGGATTTATTTACTTTCTGTAGATAGCTTAGTAAGACCAGCTTATAAATAAAAAACATAATCAAATGCTACATCTACTTTTTTGTCATGCATAAATTACAGTGCAGAAAATCAAGTGCAAACACTTTTAGTGCCTGCCTCAGGGTGTCAATCCCTGTCTCAACCGACTTTTGAACACAACCTAAAATTTGAATGGATTATCAGGTTTCCTCCTGTCTCCTATTAGGAATGCAAAGGGACACCACCTTGGTTACTTGCCATTGGCATTGATGCCATTTTTAAACAGGCCTGTTCCCTGAATTGTTTATCAATTCTCTGTGAAGACCAAAAATTCAGTGTTAAGGAACAGTCTGAATTGGTCACTCCATTTGTTTTTCCTGACAAGGCAGGGTCTCTCCTAATCTACCTTGCTCACCTTCTGATTTGTTTCTGCTCCTTACACCAGTTTTCTCAATAAACTCTCCTGGCTCTGTTTGCTGCACAGTGTTGCCCCTCAGCCCTAGAATAATTGCAGCTCCTCAGATCACCTGGCCTCTTTTTTGGAAGGACAGAGTGGTCCTCCCAGAGATTTGTGTACACTAGAAGGATTATTATGATGATATGTTTATTACAGGAAGACAGGGAGCTAGTCTTGCAGTCTAGTACAGAAATAGACAAAGAATTCGGGACGTCAAATGAAGGTAAAAGCTTGGGATGATTCATGGGAGCTTGAAGCAAAATAATGTCCTTATATAAGAGTTCTGGTCTTTGTACAGGAAAAACTCATCACCATTGAATTTCTCACTGATGCTGCACTGTAGCCTGTTTGTCTTCACAGCCAAAGAGCATTTGCTCCTACAAATGTGAGCAGCTGTGCTGCTTCTATATGGAGGTAGATAGCAGATAGGGCAGTGACCTGGGATGAGGCTGTAATCATGTAATTCTTTGTGAATTTGGCCCTCAATGTTTCCTTTCTTCTGCGCCCTAGACTCTAAGTGAAAAGTAGAACATTGTTCTTTATCTGTGGCTGAGGAACTGAATGTGGTTTTCAGTCTGAAAGTATTTGGTTCCCAGAGTCATTAATATATATTTCTTGCTGTATAGCAGGCACAAGAAAAAAAAGGAGAGGAACAATGTTCTTTATGGTCTTCATGGGGCTGATCCTTCTGCTAAGAGTCCATTTTCCAGAGGCATTGTTCCATGCCCATTAAAAAGTGTATTTTGAGCATTCCTTTGAGTATTAAAAGAGGAATGATCTCATATTGAAGGTGCAGAGCAGGGACCCAGAATCCTCTTTTTAAGTAAGAGTTTCAAACTTCCCACAGGATCCCAGGCATTGGTTTTCTGGCCTGTTAAAGAAGAAAAATAATTTGCTTACCTCACTCTTTGTCAGCTTCCTCTGAAACCCACAGATAAAAGATGCAAGTGCAAAGTATGGTTATATTACATACACATAAACACATACATTAACCTTAACACTTATTTTACAAGTCCTGTGCAAAAAAGTACTTATGAAAGATGTTTCTTTAACTAATGAAGCCTGTAGAAAGAGTATTATGAAGTATATTACACATGGAATTGAGCTGCTAAAAAATAGACTGACTTAAAAAGTACAAACTCAATGTACCAGCTCAAACATTTATGCAAAGATCTATCAAGCGATTTGGAGCTGAACTCTTGGTACTGGAAGTGTAAAGAAAGAATCCTATTTGCATGTAATAATGGCATGCATTCAGAAAGGGCACTTTTCTCCTCTCTCTGATATCTGCTTCAGGATCTGTGCTGATTCATCTGTTCTTTCTGATGTGTCCTGTAACCACATGAAGTACAGTACCTCACCCTAAAGGAACACCATTCCTGGAATTTATGTCCCTTTATGGACTCAAGATGAACTTTTTAATTAGAGTCTCCTCCTTTCCAGTGCCTGGAAGATGAATCAGTTGTATCTACCATCTCGGGCTCCTTTCTTAAAGTTATTTTTTCCTGTCTTGCTGATTAAGTGAGAGGATTGGGATCTTTAAAATATCAAAATCCTATCATGTCATTTACAAAACAACATCTGACTTCAGCAGGTAGAAGAAATCCTCAAAGGCAGAAGCTTCTCTTTCACGTACCACTTAGCCTTCATCTCTGCATTTTCTGTCTTGAGGTTGCTCACTGATCTGCTTGCAGATGATACAGGTTCAAGAGTCTCAGCCTCATTCCCATCTTTCTGATTATAAATTATAATTTACAAATTATATATTATTATAATAATTATAATAATAATTATAAAAGGGGACAAGTTTAAGACTTTCTGATGGGTGTAAGTCAATGTGCATGTGCTCACTGTCTGTTCTGGGGCATACATGTGCTCATCCAGACATGGTCCCAGATGCAGAAGCAGCTCCATGGAGATGCTCACAAATAGAAGAAAAACAATCTTGCTAAACTGGAGGAATGGTCAAAAGGAAAAAAAATGCCCTTCAGTAAGGATGAGGTCTAAGTGCCACTTTTGGGAATAGTCAGCAGCAGAAATGCTGAGGGGGGAGTGGCAGGCCAGACTGTTGCTCTATGATAAATAATCTGTGCTTTGTGCATATCAGACACTGATGGGAAATTAATGCCAAAGCATAATGAAAACTCTCCATG
Source organism: Pycnonotus jocosus (assembly GCA_013400435.1). NCBI lineage: Eukaryota > Metazoa > Chordata > Aves > Passeriformes > Pycnonotidae > Pycnonotus > Pycnonotus jocosus. Next base: position 556,913 of record VWYP01028261.1, on the reverse strand, counting down.
AAGGACATTTAACAGGGAGATACAAGACATAAGAAGTAATGTAGCTTTCCTGTGCAGCAGTAAAACCTCAGCAGCAGGTTAATCCTGCAGATAATCTGGAAGCAAGTAGCAGGAGTGATCAGAGACCTGGGGGACACAGCACCTCAGGAAAAGCTGCTGCTGTTTTGCTAGGAACCAGATATTCTCCCAGAAGCATAATAGTGGTTCTCAAGTATGCAAAAGCTTTCCGGAAGAGGAAGGCAATTTTTAATTTTCTGTGTCCATGGAAAATAAGAAAACAGATAATGGATCTAGGCCACAACAAGAAAGACTCAAATGAGCCATTAGAAGTAGCCTTTCTGGTTTTTTTTTTTTTTTGCAGAAGGAACTGTGAAGCATCTGGGGAGAATGTAGTGAGGCTGCTGTAGGTTTATCAGCACTGATGGTTTTACACAGACCAATGTCTGCCAGGGTGAGCACTGGGTAAAGGGCACTGCCTCAAAGGAGGGAAGAGCAAGGAAACTCAAGGCTTCAGCATCCTATTTTAATGGTTCTTAGCTTTTAGCTCTAGTTATGACAGAGACAAATGCCCCAGCACTTTGGAATGGGTTGTATTTTGCATTAAAAGACAAAAATGCTTCTTGCAGCAGAGGAAGATGAGGAAGAACCCGAGATGCCTGTCGGCCCTCGACCTCGCCCCATGTCTGAGCTGCACCTCAAGGAAAAGGCTGTGCCCATGCCTGATGCCAGTGCTTTTTTCATCTTCAGTCCTAACAACAGGTATTTAAGAGATTGGTTAGCCAGAAGAAGGAGGGGAAGAGCTGGTACCCCTTTCACATCAGGCCCCAAAGGTTATGAGGTGCAGAGCTCCCTTCAGCAGTTCATACCAGAGGCCTCCTTTGACCCACCTCTCCTTTAAGGCATGAAATCCTGTGAAACCATAACTGTAGAGAGGACAGTGAAAATATTCATTAGGAGTTCATGGCACGAGCAAGGCTGATTAAAGACATAAATCATAAAAGCTTCTGAAATAAGGAACACAGAGGCTGGTCAGTAATTGGAATTTCCCAACATATCCAGGTCCAAACTGCAGGAGAGCCCCATGCAGTCAATCAAGTGGGAGATAGCAGCTTCCTGTCCTAAGGGCTGCCCAAAATCCACTCCCAGCAGGGAGTTCATGTGTCTCTGCTCATTGCTGCACGTCAAGAATGAGCATAAAAGAGGAAATGAGATGGGGAGGAAAGTCCATAGCTCTGAGAGGAGTCTGGGGAGAGCCATTCTCTCACACTTTGCCCACGGGCTCCTGCAATGCAGCCTCATGTTGTCACACCTGCCTTTCCCAAACAGATGTGCAGGGCTGTTGGGTGGAGGGCTGTTAGGTGAGTTTATCTTTGCAAGGGGTACAGTAGTGAACTGCCCAAGGGTCTGTGCAGCACCACATAGCCCAGCACCTCTCCTAAGGATTCAGCCCTCAAACACAGCCCCAGAAGAAGGCAGGGCTGTAGCTGCTCCCCTGAATTCAGAGCCATTTCTTTCCCAGCAGAGCTTGTGCCACTCCTCCTTGGGTATGTGAACAGGGAGGGACCGAGGATGACTGGGGCTTGTGGACTGTAATGCTAGCTTTGCCACCCACCCCCTGTCATTTGTAGAACTAAATTAACCTCTGCAGTCATCTGTAAAATTGCTATAATAGGGACTTGGAGCCCTAACAGCCAAGAGTAGAGATAAATAGATTAATGAAGTGCCTGTAGAATTATGCACAGAGCTATTATGGGGTTTAACTCCTCAGATCCTGTTACCAACATATGGAAAATGGTGTAATGGTCTCCAGTAAACAAGTTTGATGAGACATTTACCTTTTAAGTTTCCCACTAAGAGCACCTATGTTTAGCATACAGTCTGCATGGCATGATGTCTCTCAGAAGGCATTTGCTGATGCCATATATCCATTTGGCCAGGCCTGTACCCTGTTAGCAAGGTAGATCCCCCACAACTCCTGTGAAGTGACACTCCAGTCCCAGCTCAGAAATTGGCACCCTAAAGCCTGTTCCTGTTGCTTTCCTCCTAAATGAATCGGGAATTGTTCCATAAATGAAAGCAAGGGATATAATTCTGGGCTGGCAGGTTTCAGACCACATGGAAATCACAAAGAGCCCTGTCAGGAGGGAGTGATTGTTCTCCATTCACACACACCGAGTGTGAGTCCTGTGTGGAGAGCCAGCACTGCCCTGCACAGGTTGTCCCTGTGCTGGGGCAGAGGGAAGATGCTCTGCAGGGCAGCCCTCTAGTCCTGCTGGCAGAAAAGGAGGGGGGGAACGTTTATCAGGTCCTGCTGTTCTTTGAGAGATGAAGCCATGCCTTTCCTATCTCTTGCAGGTTTCGTGTCCACTGCCATCGAATCGTTAACGATAACATTTTCACCAACCTGATCCTGTTTTTCATCCTGCTCAGCAGCATCTCCCTGGCAGCTGAGGATCCCGTGAGACACCTCTCCTTTAGGAACCAAGTATGCTCCACATCCTCCTTCCCTCACTGGCTGTTGCAAGTGTGGTACCAGCAGATCATGACTTGAAGCCAGGAAAGGCAGAAAAGGCTGCATCAGAGGCTTTGGGAGTGCCTGTCTTCCGTGATTTCTGCTGTTTGTAGGCTGTGTGTGAAATCATTAGGTTTTGCAGGAAACATGAGTCAGTGCAGAATTTGGCCTCTAGTTCACTTCAGAAGTGTGTGTAGGGAAAGGAAGAACAGAAGGCTGAAGTAAAGTTATTGTTCCCTGGGATTAAAGCATTAGAATTGAGCTGTAAAAATACTGATTGGGGATACAGATGATTCAATTTTAAGGGATTTTCAGGTTCCCTTTGGAACATTTGTTCTGCTGCCACATGCTGTCTTTTAAACTAAAAAGCCCGGGGCCTGATTTTCATTTTATTCACACTGGTGTAAATCAGGAGTAACATTCATGAGTTTGATGCTGTCACTCTGAGGGAAATTGATGTCATCAAGGTTAGAATCAAACTTTTTGAACACAAACCACAAAGCTATCATTAAATTTGAGATAACGCTTAAAAAATATGCTGTGCTCTTCTCCTTACCTGCCTGGGGAGAGAAGAGGAAAGCATCCAGCACAGAGATACATTCTCATCCTCTTTCCTGACCATTCTTATTTGCCTTTTGAAATGTTCAGTGCTCCCTTAACTTTGCCAGTGGTTGTTTCCATTAGTCATGGGGTCATTGCAGAAAAATGAGGAGTCAGCAGACATATGCAAGACCTCTGATTTCTGGTGTCTGCAGTGGCATTTTGGTGCCTCGATGCCTGAAGAGTTTGCTAGGACTGAAGAGTGGGATGGTTTTTTCTTGTTTAATGATAAAATCTTAATTTAATGCTCCCTGAAATATCCTGGCCTGAGCATGAATTCGAACACATATGTGCATGCAGAGAAGGTGTTAATGGAAGTCTATTCCTGAGCATATCTCAGAGTGGCTTTGCATTTTGTCCTGAAGGAGGATGCTAAATAATCCAGCCAAACCTGTGCCACCAATAACCCACTTGTGCCCAAATGAGGATGCACACCATGCAGGGAAAAGTGAATGCCAATATGTATTAGTGCTGCAGCATGTCAGCTGCCAGATGGGCTCCTGACACACCACAGAAACTGTCACACAGTCTGTAGCAGAGAGATTTAAATGAGGGGAAAAAAAGAGTCAGAGCTGGTTGTCCTGAAGATCTGAGGCAAGGTGTTGTTTTGTGTAGGTGAAGCCACTGGTGTTGCATGAAAATCTGTGTTTAATTTTTGCAGGTACAGATGTTTAAAGTGTATTACACAAGGGGACACTGACAAGATGTTTGGGTTGGAAATGTGGCCTGACTTTGCACCGTGACAGTAGAACAGTGAGATCCTGTCCTCCCCTGTGCCCACACGGAGGCCTGGGAGGAAAAGGAAGAAATCAAGCTGAAAGCAAGCTGAAATCAAGCTGAAAAGCAAAGCTACCTCTACCTGCACCAGGACTTGTGCAGCCTGGGGATGCTGCTGGCACAGACTATCCCAGAGCAGGAAGGCAGGAACAGAGAGCCCAGCAAGGGCTGGTGGAGAGGCTTGGACTCTGCTGCTTTCCTGGGGCAGGCTGTGTCCTTGTTGTGTCACACAGGGCTCAGGCAGCCAGCGTTTGGGAGTGCCAGCCCAGTCTGACCACACAGCCTTTGAAGTCCAAGCAAGTCTTAAAACTGTGCTCACAATATTCTCCTGTTTGCACCTTGGCAAGGTGCTCATTCATTTTAATATATTCTAGAGCAAGCCCATGCTTAGATAACAATAAATGTGCCAGCTGATAAATGGAACTGCCTGCACAGGTGGGGCAGTGACCATTTTCATTAGGCATGATTTCATCTTTGCCAGCTGCACCTTTGGGGCCACATTCACCAGTGTGTTCTAGCTCCTTTGCAGTACTCTGGTGAGGCAAAGCAGCAACAGGTACAGCTTAATCATTCATTTTAATCAAGTTTGCAGCTTCTTTATGTTGGCAGAGTCATGCAAAGCAGAGTACCAATCAATCTGGCCCTAGATTATAAAATTATTCCATTGATAAAATAATCAAATGTCAGGGCTTACAAAGAAGCAAGGCAAAAGGATGTTTCTTGTTGTAATGTATAGAAATTAATATAGGTTGAAATTAAGATCTGTCCCCCTGAAGTGGTCCTTCCTTCATTCTCTAAGCTGCAAAAATTGGTAGAGCTCAAGACAATTCTTCTTGAAAAGAATTTGAGATTAAAAACTGAGCAGTGACCTGAAGAATTTTGAGTTGTATGGTAGCAGTAAGTGATGCATCCCCCATTTGACATGCAGTGTCTGCAAATCTGTCCAGATTTGGATTATGCTTAAATAGTGCAATGTGCAATAACCCTGGAATTTGCAGTAGCTGCCCCTCTGCACACCAAGGTGTAAGAATTTAGCCACCCATAAATCTGAGTGAGGGTGCAGACACTCAGATACAATAAATGCCTGGGGGATGGGAAAGGGCAGATTCCTGATTTAGGTTTATTAGTGTTTTAGCAGCAAAAGTCTAAATTTCACAAATTATGTTTTCTACAGCTGCCATGTATTGACCTTCTGGTTTAAAACATGAAAATGGTAAAACAACAGTAAACCATGGCATGTGATGCCTTTGATAGTCAACATTTATAGTGTAGATAGCACTAAAGTGGCTTGGGATGTTGACATATATTGGAAACAAAGAGAGCTCAATCCTGGTCCCATAAATCAGTGAGAAAGTTCCCATTTAGTGTGGGATGCCAACATATGGGCAGTGAAGGACATTCCTGTCCTTGATGCTGCAACTTTGAAAGCCCTTTTACATTTCTAGGCTTCTCATTGCCTCCTGTGACACCACTTTTTGTGGTCTGCTGTGCGTGCCATGGGTATCTCCATCACCAGGCCTAGGTTCCTGGGAATGATGAGCATTTCAGCTGGCTGGTTATTCAAGATGCAAATAGAAAGATGCAGGATCTAAGTTAGGCACCTCTAGCAAATGATCAAATTATGGTTGCAATACAAGGGCTGGGATTCTGTTCAATTGGCAGAGTTTTTGTTATTCATCCTAATCCAGAGCAATTCAGGACAGAGAAAAGAAATAGATAGAGTATGATTTTGCAGTTTGCTTTTCTTCCTTTGAGAGAGGCACAGGACAAGGCTGAATGGAAATTAATAAGAATGAATCTCATGTTTTCCACTGAGAGACCAGGCATTCTTTATATTCTCAGTTTGGAATCCTATTTGGGAAAACCCTTGAACATTCTTTATGAGATTAAAAAAAAATTCTACAGCAACAAAAAAGTTATTTTGCCTCTATAGTGCTCATGGGATTGTAACTCAGGAAAGATTTCATATAATGTGCTTCTTGTCCTCTGTGCCAGGACCTTGACTGCATCCAACAGGACATTGTTGCAAAACCATTCCCTGTAGAGTCATCCTCATTCCCCCGTGGAAAGAGCTCATGTATTTGATTTTAACTGTGATTTCCCATTCAAATGATCCATCACTGACCCACCCACCCCACTCCTATCCCCTTTTGTTTTTTACAGGTTCTCTTTTATTTTGATATAGTTTTTACTGTCATTTTCACCATTGAAATTGCTCTGAAGGTAAAGTGCCCATCTTCTCCACCATTACTTGTTCACAAGCTTTCTGCTTTGCTGCCACTCTCTGTTGCTAACACACACGCCTGTTTGTGCCTGGGTCACGCTCAGTACCACTAACCCAATTGTGCTTATTTTTCAGATCCTAGGCAATGCAGACTATGTCTTCACTAGTATCTTTACATTAGAAATTATTCTTAAGGTAACCAATCTGAGAAATACACTTGTTTTCTTCTTTTCTTTCTCTTTCTTTCTTTTGCTCTTTCTCTCTCTCTCTCTCTTTTTTTTTTTTTTAACCCTGTTATTATCTCTACACAAAGGGTTGTTTTTCTTTTCATTTGATGTTTTGGTAGTTGCTTAAATAGTCTCCTGGGAAATTTTGATGCTCAAACTTGTAGCTTAGGGCCTGTAGCAAAACAATGCTTTTTAGGAGAATTGCAATGAAAGGACACAATGTTGGGAAATGTAAGAGAGGGCCAAGGAAAGTGCTATCCCCTGATAAATTTCTCCCTCTACCTTGGCCAGTCTTCCCAAAACAGGATTTTTCTGCTCTGCAAGAAACTCTGAATACACACCTCTTACACAGGCTATGCCCAAAGGGAAGATCTCTACTCTGCAGAAACCAGCCCAAAGGGTGCCTGGTGACTTCTGTGAGCTTACAGGGTGCACATCCAAGCAGGAGGCAGGGAGCACAGTGCAAAAGCTCACTTTTTAGGTGTAGAGAGAGAACCAAGAGTACAAATCACTGAGACACCAAGGACAGTAGCTGCCAATGACAATTTCTGCAGCAAAACCCAGCTTCCCATTTCCCAGGAGCGTGCTCTATACCAAGGGGAATGTGCAGGAGAATGATCTGGCTTGGAAGAAAATAAAAATAGGCTGCCTTGTTCTTAACTCTAATTTTCCCAAATTGGTAGGCTAATAATTTAAATAACAGTAATTGGGCAAAGTTCTGGCTTTCTAAATGCTAGGTTCACTTGGCAGCTGCCTCTTTTTTTCTCAGCAAGCTAGTTCTAAGTGCTGGCAGGCAGTGCCTTAGAGTTGCTCAAATTTTGTAGCTCAAGACCCTAATAACAGTATCTATATGGAAGGCTGGCAAGCAGGGTGGCCCCTGCATATTTTTGTAGAGAAACGTGCTTTCTTTGATATGACTTGAAATTACCAAAGCCATAATGTTCTCCAGAGAGATGTACACATTATGCCTGTGTGCAGTTTGCATCTGTGTTTACACAATAAATCTGAATGTGCACAGATCACATGGCAGATGCAAAAGGCCTGTCAAGAAAAGGAAAATATCCCAACAGCAACATTTTAAAATTAATTGAGAGTTCAAGGCACCTGTTTGGACTCACAATTGCTAATTCTGCTTGCTCTGAAGGAAGTGGTAACACTCCTGATGACTTCAGTGGAAGCAGAACTTATCCCAGCCCATTGGCCTGGGCCTTCCCAAGGTCCTCCTGTTAACTTCAGTGGTTTATGACAACATCCCTGGATATTCTCTAAGTTCAAGTAGGAGAATAGTGCAAGGACCATAAGTTTAAGTCGTTGGTTTCTCAGTGCACGTTTCTCTGCTGCCTCACACTGAACACATTGTTTTGCAAAACAGCAAAGTTAATGTAAGTGGTAAAAACAGAAGAATGAGTGGCCGTGGGATGTTCAAGGCTGTAGAGAAACAAGCTTCATCTGCCCTCATGTTGCTGATAGCAACACCTGCATTCTGGTGAATGCTGGCAAGGTGACTGCCAGGGATTTTCAGCTGGCATCCTAAAAGGCTGTGACTCGTTTAATGCCCCAGATGGGAGGCAGATATAGATTATACACTCTCTGAGAGTCTCTTCTGAGATGACAAAATCTCTCAACAGGCTTGAGAGAACCACAATTTGTACCGAACTTAAACTCAGCAGAGCTTCCCCTCCTGATTTCAATGGTGTCTTTCTTTCAAGATTGCCATACAAAATCTAACCAGTAAAGGGCATCTTTACCACCTTTGTTATGGCAAGAACCCCTCCTCCCTTCCCCAACTGAATGTGTCTACAAGTGTAAATTCTAAGCCAAGACCAGAGTTTATACTTCCTCCCCCTCTAATTTCTGTCTGATTGATAGTCAGTTCCCTGATGTCATGGATTTTTGGTGAAGAAAATAATCTGATTTACCATGTGCCCTTCCACCCTGCTCTGAATAAAATTGTCACAGGCTGGAAACCACCAGCCAAAACACCATCCTGAGCTACTGGTGGGAGCAAGAAAACTCCAGTTTGACTTTCCAGTTCACACTTCTCAGCTGGAAGTCTGGCTACAGCTCAGTCTCATGGTGTCTGCCTCAGGTTACTTTAGACACCCAGCTTAGATGAGATTCAGAGGACCAAACTTAGAAGCCTGTATTCCTGGATGGGAATGAGAATTCCTACTGAAGGAACATTAGCAGTTGTGGGGATGGGGTTTCTTCAAAGCAGCTACATTAGATCACTCACCCAGTCTAAGGTAGGTGGTACAAATACCCCATCAGCTCACCCTCTTTCACTGTGCTGGGCTCATTTAGTCACATTCTGTAACAGAGCTCAGTCTAAAGTTTTCTGTTTACACTGTCACTCAATCCAGTTCTGGAGATGTGACATCCCCCTCAAAGCCAGCAGGTTTTCAATACCCCTTCATACCCCAGACAGGGCAGAGCCACCCTTGCAAAATATGTAACTATTTTCCCTCCCTCTGCCCAGTGATGTTCATGATGATTACCTGCACAAAGAAATTACCCTGTTTCAAGGAATACAGCCTGGGCTTTGTAAGGAAAACTAAAGGGAAAATGCAACTGCATTAAAGTAAAAATGAATGAAGATGGATAGGAAAAGGGATGTGGGATTGAGCTGAACAGAAGGAGCAAGCTGAAAAGAGCAGTAATTCCTCCTGTTGTTTCAGTTCAGCTCTAAAGCATCAAATCCCTGAGGGATTCTGTTTTTCCTTCATGAAGGGAAGAGCGATCAACTGTCCACTGCAGCTGGTCTAAGTACAGAAGAGCCCATTTTATATCATATTTTTTATTCAATTTTGCTAAAGAGGCCTTTATATAATACAAGTGTCCTCTGTCACTGAAAGAAAATGGGAAAAGCATATGATTGCAAAGAGCAGTTTTTACAAACAGGCATTCTGCTGCTTTGCTAATTCTAAATGTTATTTACTCAATGCACTCAACATGCATATTTTCCTTACTTTCTTTAGTTAGGCCTCTCACTGTTATCTTGCTGTCTTTTTCACTCTCTTTTCTTTCCATGGGGGCTCAGCTTCTCCTTTGGGGTCTGGGGGTGAATTGTCTGCCAACAATAGAAATCCTGCCCCCTTCCCTAGTTATCCACTCTGAGCATAACCAGGTGGGTTTGGCTCCTGAGCAGCTGCTGATGGCAAAGTGTGTTTGTGTCTCCGTGTGCCTCCCTGCAGATGACTGCCTACGGGGCTTTCCTCCACAAGGGCTCCTTCTGCAGGAACTACTTCAACATATTGGACCTGCTGGTGGTCAGCGTTTCTCTCATCTCCTTTGGGATCCAGTGAGTGAGCTGTTTCCAGCTGGCTGGTTTTGGGGAAGGAGGGATTGTAGGGCTGGGCTGGGAGGGATGGCTCAGGCTCATTGTCCTGTCTGGATAAGATTTTTCTCATGAGCCTGTTGGGGAGTTCATGAGGTGTTTTTCTCAGATGATTCAAGGCTGTTAAAATTCACCCTCAAGAGGGGAGGTAGTAACAGGGAAATGCTGGTGACCTGGAAGAGGGAATCTTTCAGAAAGCGCAAATGAGAATGAAAAAATTGGTGTATTGAGAATCGTGACATTCAGCTTTGTTCCTAGACTTTTCATAACCTCTTTGGAAAATCAGGTTTATAATATTTTCCTACTTCCTAATATGTTGTGAATCTCAGTCAATAGAAGGCCATCAAGCACTTGAAGAGTTTTGTGAGAATTTTCAGAGTGGTAGTGGCTGTTCTGCCATGCTGTTTTCCTTCAGTTCATCTGTAAATTTCCTTAATAATTTGTAGATTTACTCGACTATGTGTCAGGTAGGAAGTTGCCTAATTAGTTTCACATCTGATGAGAAACAAGCTCCCAGTTGTTACCATTATAGGTTAGCAGCTCACGTATGTTGCACTCTAAGTCAAGCAGGACAATTTGTAAGGTCCATTGGGCTTTTAGTTACAGTCTTAAGAAAGGCACAATTCATGTTTTGACCTGCTGTTTCCTTCTTACAGACCTAAATCAGACCTTTGGTGTGTTAACATTAAAACTGTTCCCAAAATCAGTAGGAGGACATGATGTTATTGAGCACAAGGGAGGTTCTCAGTCAGGGTTTCAGGCTTGGAAGGTGCAGAGAGCTCTGCTGCAGAAGATAGTTGTGTTCAGTACTTAAAAGTGAGCACATAAGTCATCCTAATCAATTCAATGGGAGTTTTCACATCCTTAAATTTATGCACACACTTAAATGATTTGTGGGTTCACAGACCAAACACATTGTAGGATCAAATTCCATGTGGATAGTCTACCTTTAATGCTGGAGTCTCCTGGACTTTTCACTCTTCTATGGATATTTCAATGGAGTGCTTCTTTGAGCCTTATCTGAAAATGCCTTGGTAATGACCACATCTTGGCACAATTTCTATATCATAGATATCTACAGAATCTGTTTGCCCTGCTCTAAAAATATGCTTTGCCCATGTTCCATTCCCCCTTCATCAGAGATGATGAAAGCCAGAACAAGAAGCCTCTGAAGAAAACATCAGAAATTGGTTTCCTTACCCCTGAAGCACCATGGCAAAGAGTTGGCTAAATACCTCATGCAGTCTCAGGCTGTGCAGAATTTCATAGATCTGTCCTTGCTGCACACTCCCCACATGGCTGTAGCTCTCAAACCTTCCAATGCTTTCTTCCAGGTCCAGTGCCATTAACGTGGTGAAGATCCTGCGTGTTCTGCGGGTCCTCAGACCACTGAGGGCCATCAACAGAGCCAAAGGACTAAAGGTTAGAAAAGTCCCTATAGTCTATAAACTGTAAATTCAGGTTATTTCAGGCTACAAGGGCTTTTGCAGTGGTTCAAGTAATGTTTCAGCAGGATCACAGTGTGGTTGAGGTTGGAAGGGAGCTGCCCAAGCAGGGCCATTCAGAGCAGTTTGCCCAGATTTTAGAGTATCTCCAAGGAGAGAAACTCCACAATCTCTCTGGATGACCTGTTCCAGTGCTCAGTCACCCTGAGAGTAGAAGTGTTTCTCAATGTTCAGACAAACCTACTCTGCTTCAATTTGTGCCCAATGTCCTGTCAGTGGGAACCACTGAAAAGAGCCTGGCTCTGCCTCCTCTGCATCCTCCCTTCAGCCATAAATATACATTGACCAGATTCCCCTGAGCCTCCTCTCAGATGAACACACCCAGCTCTCTCAGCCTTTTCTCACAGTAGAGAATGTTCCAATCCCTTAAGTCATCTTTGTGGCTCTTAGCTGGTTTTCCTCCAGTTCACAGTTCTCTTCTACTGAGGAGCCAGGGCTGGACCCAGCACAACAGGCATAATCTCACAGTGCTGACTAAAGGGGAGGAATCCCCTCCTTCAGCTTGCTGGAAGTGCAAGTTTGCCTAATGCAAGCCCAGGAGACCATTTGCCATCTTTGTAGTGAGGGCTCATATCGCTCATATCCAGCTTGGTGTTCACCAGGATTGCCAGGTCCTTTTCTGACAAGCTGCTTTTCAGCTGAGTGGCCCCATCAGCACAGAGGTGAAATGGTGTGGTTTTCTAGGGTTGCAGATGGGCCCACAACCCTAAACACAACCTTTCTGTACTAGATAAACTCCTTCCTATGTGCTGGTGGGTGCCTAACTATGAGGGAAGTTTCAGAGACCTGAGTTCTGGTATTTTCCTACCCTTTCTGCCTGCTTCTAAAAGTACAGCAAAAAATTAAACAAGTTAGTCCCATTTCCAGAAACATTACTTGGGTAATGGATATTGGTTAAATAATTGTTTCTTATTATTTGTATTTTTATTCTCATGCTTCTGCCTTAGCCAGAACAGTTGAGAACAATCCCAAGAGTGACTTTTTTTCCTCTCTTCCACTTGCAGCACGTGGTGCAGTGTGTGTTTGTGGCCATCCGAACCATCGGGAACATTGTGATTGTCACCACTTTGCTGCAGTTCATGTTTGCCTGCATTGGAGTTCAGCTGTTTAAGGTAAAACCATTGCACCCATTTATTCATCCATCCATTACATGGAGCTGTATTAAGGGATGGTAAGAAAAATAGCCTGAAAAGCCTGAGGAAGGGAAAATGGGGTCTTTTGTGTGTAACAGGCAAGGCATTTGGGGCATGGTCGGTGTTACCTGGGTTTCTGCTACCAGCAGTTCTCCAAAACTGAGCTATGGCATATGCAGCACTCTTGCCCATGGCATATGCAGCACTCCTGTCCATCATCTGTGATCATAAGAAATGATCACTAATGCTGTTCTTCCCCAAACAGCTTTACCCTGGCATGACATGGTCCCAGGAAGGTGAAAGGGGCTGTTCAAAAGGGTTGGTCCTTGCAGGCTCTCTACCTCCCATCTTGCAGAGGAAGGAAGGGGCACACCAGATAACCATGGGGGGTTGTTCATTCACTTCTTTATGTCTGCTTTTATCTCCTTGCCTTTCACCACCCTCCTGACAACAAGTGTTCAGGACATACACATAAAAGTACCATACAAGCAGAAGCTTCATTCCTCTCTCTTCCTTTCCAAGGGCAAGCTGTACAGCTGCACTGACAGCTCCAAGCAGACAGAAGCAGAATGCAGGTGGGTCTGAGCTTTTCCAACCCCTCCCCTTGGCTGCCCGCAGTGCCTGGTGCTGGCAGAGCAGCTCTGCCATGTTCTGTGTCCCCTCTCCACCCACAGAGGGTACTACATCACCTACAAGGATGGGGAGGTCAGCCAGCCCATGATACAGCCCCGGAGCTGGGAGAACAGCAAGTTTGACTTCGACAATGTCCTGACTGCCATGATGGCCCTCTTCACCGTCTCCACCTTTGAGGGCTGGCCAGAGTGAGTGTTTCTGGGGCCAGTGCAACACTAGCAATGTCCTCATTCATTTCAAAAGAGAAAAATTCAAAGGCAGAGCACAGCCTTCCCCTTTCTAAGTGTTTAAATAAGTCTAGAGCTTTAAATATAGCAATAGTAGCACTGTAGTATTATGTACTTTGTAAATTCCTCAGGGCCTGCAGGAATTTCTGTTACTGTACTTGTAAACAGTGCAAAGCACTGTCTCTAGTTCTTAAAAGATGATTTCCAATAGTGGCATTGATACCAGTATTTGTTACAATTATTATGTGTATAAATTAATGTAAAATCTCAGGTCCTTTCCAATTTCACCAGGTTTCAGTTTTCCCATGGAGTCAGCAGGACAATATGAAACACAGCAGTGCTGCCTCTGCAGTACTGGCAGACATGGGGAGTGTTTCCAGGCCCTGCTGTCTGTGCCACAGGAGCTGGGGACTCCTACAGAACCACTCAGGGTGATCTGCAGGGTATCAGGGGGCTGACCCTGACCTGTGTCACCAGGTGATGCCAACAGTAGTGTTAACAACTGTTGACTCCTGGGATCCCCTTTTCACACAAAACTCAGTTCCCAACAACTCTATTGGGACTCTCTTGTCTTTTGTTAACTGGAGAGCATGATTTTGTTCAACTATGAAGATATTTCACCCCTGAACGGGTTCAAATGTGTAGGATTAGTAAGAGCCAGGTCTTCTCTTTTGGCAAGTGTTTGCACTCAGATCAGTGCAAGTCTGCACATCCCTGAGTGAATCCATTTTGATACAAGTAGAAGAAAATCACAAAGTTGAACTTTATAACATCACCTATAAGGCCTCAAGGCAGTTGCAGATTTTCTCTGCATTTGGCTCCTGTTTGCTTTCAGGTTGCTGTATAGGTCCATTGATTCCCACATGGAGGATGTGGGACCCATCTATAATCACAGGGTTGAGATCTCCATCTTCTTTATTATCTACATCATCATCATTGCTTTCTTCATGATGAACATCTTCGTTGGTTTCGTCATCGTCACATTTCAGGAACAAGGAGAACAAGAGTACAAGAACTGCGAGCTGGACAAAAACCAGGTAATTTACAACACCTTGCTGTCACCAAAGGTAGAAAATGCATTAACAATAAGCTTTTAATAGATAAATGCCTGTAGAGAGGAAAATGTTAAGCTTGCCTACAAATGCACACAGAGAGGAAAATGTTAAGCTTGCCAACAAGATAAAACTGTAAGCTGGCTTTGCTGACATCTTTTAGGAGTCAGGTAGAAAAAAAAAAGTCTTGCTGTAAGATTTGCTCAAGGAACAACAATTACTTAAAAATGTTTGCTGTGCCATTTGTTTCACTGAGATTAGATGAACAGCAGTGTCTGGCCAAAGTAAATGGCCAAAGCAATTGCATGGAGAACTCTTTAATAGGTAGAACGTGAACATTCACATTATGACCTAACAGGAATTCTTCTGTGGAGCTTTTTTATTTCAGTAAAATGCTTGAAACGTATTTTTATTACATTTGAAGGTAGCTGACCACCCTGATATTTTGGGTTTGGGTATTAAATGTAGCCTGCCTCTCCCACAGCGCCAGTGTGTAGAGTATGCCCTGAAAGCCCGGCCCCTGCGGAGATACATCCCTAAAAACCAGTACCAGTACAAGGTTTGGTATGTGGTCAACTCCACCTATTTCGAATACCTGATGTTCGTTCTGATCCTGCTGAACACCATCTGCCTGGCCATGCAAGTAAGTAAGCAAGCAGAAAGCCTCCAGGTGATGAAGTAGTAGACTTCGTTGGGGAAGATGCAAAAATGGCTGAGGTTGAGACCTCCTTTCACCTTCACACCCTGTGTAGAGGGAGAGGGATAAGCATGTTAAGAAAACCATTGTACCATGTTCACTTCTGGTGACATGTAGTTGAAATGAAGAATCTAACTCTCAGCCTCTTACTGCTAATATCTGACACTTTCAAAAATTCTGTTTTGACTCCTTAAAAACAAGCAAATTTCATGCTTCTAAACAGAGTCCAGTCCTGCACGTACTAGTACCTTTCAAGAAAAATGTTGAAAATGCCTCAATACTGTATTTTTCCTGGCCTTGCATTCAGCTGCAGCAGAATTGTTTTAAATGAAACTGTTTTGAATAAATTACCCTGTGCCTCTACAGACCATGAAAATCCATCCCAGCTGTTCGAAGTTTATTAAAGTTAAGCAACTAGAAATGGGATCTGGTAACATGTGCTGGAAGGTGACCTTAGAACAAGGCAGTGCAATCAGTTCAAGTATCATGATCTGGAAATAGGGGTATAAAAAGTGAGGTGGCAACACTTGCAGAATACACTGCTTGAATTAATCAATAGAAGATGGAGAGTAACTTCATAAGATCTTAATAAAGTTAAGTGAATGGGCAGCCTGATTGCAAATTCAATTCAGAGCTGACGAATGCAAGATAACTTGTATTGGAAAGATGTGATTTGAGCTGCTCATGTACTTTGCAGAATCCTGAATTTAGTATAATTACTTGTGGAATGGCTTGGTATCATCATGGACAGTTCAGTGAAACCTCTGCTCACTGTGCAGCCACAATCAAACAAAAAAGTAATCCAAGTGTTAGGGAAGGTTGAGATAAAAAACAATTGGTGTTTGTATTCTAACATTGTGCAAATTTATAACGAGCCCTGAATTGGAATGATAAGCATTATTTTGGTAGCCATTCCTCAAAAAGATTCTTCTAAAAACAGGAGATCAAGGGCCAAGTGGTAAAAATGGATATAGGCACAGGAGTGCTTATGTATGAAGGGAAATGGGAATCCTTAATTGAAGAAATGAAACGTGCTGGGAGTCTTTCTTAGAGGACCTTGACATGAAGGGAGACCAGGAGGGGTCCTGTGCATTCCTGGCTGCTGGCATGTCCTATCCTCACACTCCTGCTGGGATGCTCTTTTTCAGCACTATGGTCAGAGCTGCATGTTCAAGGAAGCCATGAATATCCTCAACATGCTCTTCACTGGCCTCTTCACTGTGGAGATGGTCCTGAAATTAATCGCCTTCAAACCCAAGGTAGGTGCTCTAGGAGTAGATTTCCCTGGCCTCTGTGTGTGTGTGCATGTGTGAGGGGCAGCTGTGAGGAGAAGGAGGAGGTGAAACTTTCTGATCTACTACCCCACCAAGAACTGAGCTGGGCAGTTGCTCTCTGGATTGGAGTCTCACTTATATTTAATAACTTTTTCGCTGGAGAGTAGACACACTTGAAAAAAAATTTAAAAAGGCAACACCTGCTAACAGAGATGGTTCCTAGTTTTCATTAAGTTATCACAGTGACACTCTGCTAAGGCTATAACAGGTCTTCCATTCTGAATGTTATTCTAATGCTCTCTCTCTGACTTTCCTTATATAATTTATAAATAGCATCTCATGATTAGTCTCCTGACCCAAGTGAAGTTAATCAAGCATGACTCATTTTGAGTTATGAGCTTTGGAAAAAAAAAATGTTTCTTCTGGGAGGGCTTCATCTCAATGATGGTTTGGATTGCTCTAGTTTTGAATTTAAGACTTCATTGATAATATTCAGTACCATAGCAGGTCCTGTCTGAAAGTATTGTCCTGTGCATTGGGCCATGATATTATGCTAGTATAGCTGCACTGTGAGTATGATTATAACCTCCAAGCTCTTCTAGATAAGTCCTCACACCTGCTGCAGGACAAGGACAAAGATCCTGACCTCATAGAATTACCCAAGACTTTCTTCTGTGGGGTGTAAATTCAGTGATGTGTCATAAAAAGTTGAATCCAGATACCTAAATATAGGTCCTTCATGTCATTTCATATCTTCAGTGGTACCTTCAGGCATGGGGTTGTATCTTGAAGGATGCCTTGAAACCTTGTGGAGATGGTCAAGATGCTCTCTGAAGCATCAGTTGTGACACTGGTAAAAATGAGAACTTCTATGACTGGCAGCCATGCTTGTCCTTCATGTTAAAGTCAGGGGATCACTAAATTTAGCTCCTCCCAGGTGTAATCTAACATCATCTTCATCCTCAGCTCAGCAGCTTTGCTCTCCATTTCTACTGAATTTGGCTTTATTTTTTCTTTTCAACTCCATGTTGACTTTACTCCCAGCCAGCTTCTCTTTTTCTTTCACACTTTCCAGAACTTGTTCTTGTTATAGTCATAATTTTATTTTTCACCCAAGCCAAATATCGCTATCCTATCTCAGATGTATTTCTCTTGGATGTTAGGAGCATCTTGGCAGTTCTGCTGAAGACTGGATTTTGGAGGTTTTTTTGTGAGATCTCAAACACTGTCTTGGGAAATTTAGTAGCATCATTATCTGTTTCAGCAAGGATTTTCATTTTCAGGAGTGTTCTACCTTTTTGAAACTTCACCAGGTCTGTTAGCAAGCAAATTTTCTGTCATTTTATAAAAGTTTTATCTGGACCCAGAATTGCATCTCACAGGCTTTATAATGTTCTTCTGATTTTGCAATTCTGCTTTGCATGAGATTCTTAACTTTCAGGAAGATGGGAATCTCGGCAGAATTTGGTTTAGAATATCGAGGGGAGAAGTTCAACCAGGTCAAATACTGAGTTCTTTACATATACAAGGAAGGCTTTACCTGACATGGTTGATTCTTTCCTGACAGTAAGGAAATGGCATTGATGATAAGATGATAAGAAATCCTTTCTACTTCCTGTGATTTACTGTCCTCTCCTCAATCTCTTTTTCAAGTTTTACTGAAAAAAAAAAAAAGTAAAAAATCAACTGCAACTGAGGGTTACCCTGTATCTCTGGATGACAAGACATTGAAACAGATTTCCTAAAGTAATTGTGGAATCTCTGCAGTTTGAGGATTTAAAATTAAGTTGAGAGAACCCTTAATTCAAGACAGTTTAGGAATCTATGATCTGTCTTGAGACAGGCAAATGGAATAGACCACAGGGCCCCTCTCAGCCCAATTTTCCATGATTCTGTAATTGCCAAACTAAATCTCCAGCTACTACACTATAGTAAAAGTGAGAGTAAAAAGGAAATTTTCCTTATGATGGAATAGTAGAGTCTTCATGAAGTCTTTTGAGCTAGAGCTCAGAAAACAACCTCAGGTGAAAGAATAGCCAGCACTAATAATAAATGTTTTAAATCCTGGTCTGGCCTATATTCCAAAGATTGCACTAATTCATACCTCTATTTTAATTAAATACCTTTTCGAAGAAAAAAAAAAACCTCCAACATTTTAAAAATTGAAGCAAAGGATTACAGGGAATCAAAACAGGACTGACCTTGTGAAAACAGCTAACAGCAAACAGACTTTCCTCCTGCAGCATGTTCACACTGAATTACATGAAGTACCAGTTCAGTGGCTTGGGTCTGAAAACACCGAATTCCTTCTGTAACTTTTCATTGTTATGTGCAAGGATTTGGCTGCATCCTTCATGCCCTGCTCTCCAAAGAAGGCAACCCTTTCTCCCAGCTGACCACTGGGACTGATGTGGACCAACACTGGGAAGCACCATCTGCTTCTCTCCAGGTTGCACACCAGTACTGAAGATGAACTTGCTTAGAATATGTTCTAAAGTAGGAGATTCCAGCATGGAGAAAGTAGTTACCTCCATCTTCTGCTTGGCTAGACCTTGTGGTCAAACTACATATGCAGAGGAAATTATCCCCAAGAACACCAGCTGGGAAAGTCCAAAAGCATTTCTTGGTCACCTGGGAGAAGATCATTACCTATCCTCTCTAACTAACCAAGTCACCCCAATAAAGAAATGAGATGCTGAGTGTTATTAGTGTTTCCCAGGTGGGACATGGCAAGATGAAATGCTCATCTCTGCTGCAGACAGATTTGTCTGTCATTTCCTAAGCAATAAAACACAAACCAGCCTTTGTTTAAGCTGCTTTGTCTCAATTTGAATTTGTGCCCAAACATCACTTCTTTCTGTCTGAAGAATACCCTAAAATAAAAGAGCTGTAAGCTTTATGACTGACAACAAGAAAGGAGGAAACTTGGTTAGCTGAAGGTGTTGTGTTCTGATGACAAGCCCCAGGAGAATGTGGCAGAACAGAACTGAGCACAGAATTGAAGCTGGCAACATTCAGTCTGTTTTCTCCCTTTTTTGGGTGCTTAACCCAGTCATGGATGCTGCAGCTTAACCTTCAACAGCAGCAAGACAAGCAGGAACTGAGTTGTGACTCTGCAGCAGCCACCACAGAGCTCTCCCTTGCATAGCCACTTCCTAAAGGCATCTTGGAAGGAAGGGTCTGCAGCAGCAGCAACGGAGGGATGAGGCTTCCTCCATCTGCACAAGGGGGAATGAGGTGCTGTTTATTCGTACCTTCACCAGGGAGAGTGGGAAAGGGAACTAGGACAGATCCCTGAGGTATTGGGAGCTGCTGTCATGCTACCTTCTCACAGAAAGCACCACAGGGATGCACCCATGTGGAACAGCTTTAGGGAAAGCCTAACATGCAGAGTTCCTGCTGCTGCCCATGGTGTGGCATCCACTATTACTGATGCACAGATTCAGTTGGAAAATCATCAATACCATTCAAGATCATCAAGTCCAACTGTTAATTTACCATTGCCATGGTCCACTAAACACCCCAGTGCTACCTGTGTATTACTTGCATAACAACAGAAAAGGTGGCAGCCTGACTGAATTTTTTTTTTTACTGTAACTCTTTTTTATTTCTTCGTTCTCATTCTGTGAGATGTCCTCCTGACTTGCTACTCTTGACACTAGAGGTGAAAAAAGCAAACACAATCAGTTGCACAGATAAGAAGCAGGTTCACACACGTGCCAGTCTGCAAAGAACCAGCATGGATAATCCAGCCCTGCCCCTAGTTCTTGTGGTGGGAGCAAGGCTTTACTCATTGAAAGGCCAGCTGTGGGAATAAGGAGCCAAGTCCAAGTCAGGGCTCGTCTCCTAACACTTACAGAAAATATGTGAAGGGAGTAGGAAGACGAGGGCTTTCCTAACTAAACATGCTGTTACTGCTGAGATTGGATGCTCTGGTCAGCAAGTCCCTTTGAGACTTGTCCTTTTAGCTGGCCATCCTTTGTGAGCAGTGTTTGGGATCACTTGGTCTCCTGGGAGGTTGTAGAGAAGAGGAGTGCGTCAGCTGGAGCAGCTGCTGCTGTGGCACAGTCAGTGCATGCCAGGCTGGGACAAGGCTTCTGAGAACCCTGTGGCTTTGTGTGACACTTCTTCTGGTGCAGAGGGTCAGGTACCCCATGTTTTTACAGGATTAATCTAAGCACTGTGTCAGACAGTTCATCCATGGTCTGCAATTTTGTCAGGAGGGTGTGCTAAGAGTGAGCTAGAGAGATTTGGGGTGATTATGGCTGCTGATAAAGAAAACATCCACTACATGCCCTGCATCTCCTTACAGAGTTTTAATATGCTGCTCTGAAGCAAAACTCCCAAATGGACCTCAGTGTTTGTCTTGGCTTTTGCTCATAAACTGATTCAAGACTAGTTACTTCAAAGAGACACACAGTCTAAAAGTACTGCCATTGAGCCAAGGCCTTTTGCTGCTTTGTTTTTCTAATTTTATAAATTCTCCAGTCAGTCTGCTGAGCTATTTTCCAATTCCTGCATGGAGAAACCTGCTGCTGCTGCTGCTTCAGGCTTTTTCCAGAGAAAACTACTAAAGGGAATGAGGTGCTGTGCTGTCTGTGGTGCTCACAGCTACCACTGTTCCAGCTTCTTAAAGAAGAAATCCCCACAAGAGCCAGCCCATGAAGGGCCAGCTGCTCTACAAAACCTGCCTGGGGTTTATCTTTTCAAGTTAAAGACAGTGACTTAAAACTCCTATTCATATGAAGCTTCACCATCTGTCAGTGTACATGCTAATGTGAGGATGGATATTCCTCCAGGAATTTCAGATCTGTCCAGCTCCCTGGAATGGGCTGTTTTTCTGATGAGCCACATCTACTTTTTCTTTCAGGAAACCCTTCATCTCTCCCCTTCTCAGCTAGGGCAGGACCACTAATCCAAGAGCTAGGAATTTTCTCATGCTGTACCTGTCATCTCAAACTAGGGAAGACATATCCATGGAACTGATGCTGTGCATAAATAAAGCACATGATCATATATTTTGTCAAATCTGTGCCTGCATGTGGAAAGGGAATCTTGGAGATTTCCTCTGTGGAATTATGACTATCAGAGAGACTGCAGATCACAAGTCTACTCCATTTACCAGACACTGTCAGCACCTTTCTTCCCTGGGTGTTTATGGATGTTACTTGTAAAGCAGCCTGTAACAACGCCATCTGTCCTGCCTCAGAGAGTTCCTTCAGCCCCTCATTTATCACTGTTACTTTACTCTGCATTCTTGCTGTTCTTACACATCATTTTTGTGCAGCAGGGTTCAGACTTCAGGGGGTTGTTTCAAACACAATCCCATGAGATCCCAGGAAGAAATGTGACCCTCTGCAGTGGAAGCCAGGAGTGCCACCCATGGTTATTTCTTAGCCTCCATGTCCTGATGGATCTACATGTCCTCAGTGTTTCTTTCTCCCCTGATGCATTTGCACTTCTTTATTCCTCTTTAAGCTCCTCTCAGTCAGTGCTTATCATGCATTTGATGTACAGATATTTCTTCTAAAACCTGCAAAATGACTCATCTGTTTTTGTTCCCTTTTTACCAGTACATTTCTCATACATTTATGCCTATAAACAGATCTTTGAGCAGTCTCTCCTAAAGCCACACTGGCTGCTTCATACTACTTGCATTTTTCTTTCTCACCAAAACCATAATCTGTTATTCCTTGGTCAGGATGGAGGCTTTGACATTTTCACAAACAGTTGAAATGTATATCCCCTTGCACCACAGAAACAATGTTGGAAAATTTTGGAAATCTAAAGCTTTTTGTGCTTCTTCATTCTCACACATGAAAAAAATACCTGTATAGCTTAGGATGCTGCCCTGGCATCATTCATCACAGTGGTTTATTTCTCCAGCTTATGTGGAGAAAGAGAAGTAAAGACATCCTGCACTGATAAAAAAAATCAGGAAAACTGATAACATCTGAGCGGTCTTTTGCTCAGAGCTGAATAACACGTCAGCTTCATCCAACAGGAATCATATTTAGGTAAAAATGCCATGCTCTGGGATGCAGTATGGTGGCACAGATTAGTGGTTTAAGTTGTTTAAATGTGAGCCCGTGGTGAGACAGCTGCCTCCCTCCACAGACTGTGGCCACACGATGCTGTGTGGTTGTCAAAGGCTCTCACCATGCAGGCTTCCTTTGCTGGTTTTGGCAGGTCTCTAACCTTGGTGGCCACCTAATTGTTTCCTCAGCTTCAGTATGATCTGTCCTGTTTTGGAGGAGCAGCCTCTCCATGTGGAGTATTGGATGACTGAGTCATGAACCCACTGCAAGAGGAAGGGCCACCACCCTGGCTTTGGGTGAAAGAAAGGCTTGAGAAGGCAAAAGAAAGCACAAGAAAGCTGATTATGTGTAAAAGTCTGTGGGTGGGGAATAATATACATCATCTAACAAAAAGGAGGAGTGAGCTCTACTTGATGTTGGGTAAGAAGTTATGAGCATGGAGAGAACTAGGAATGATCAGGTAAGACTCTTAGCTGAAGGGAAGAACTAAAACAACAAGAAGGACTAGGTCTGAGAGGAAAAAAGAGAAAACTCAAGTCCATGGAGAAAGAAAAGCCATATAGACAATGAAGAGCGGGAAAAGATAAAATATACTTAAAGGCAGAAAGAAAAAAGTAAATTGAAGACCTTGAAATAGTAAAGTATTAATAAAATGGAGGAAGAAGTGATTGGACAAAAAATGATGCACAGAAAAGAAAAACAGAAACAGGACTGAAAGAAAAAGTAAACATGGGAAGGATTTTTAGAAAATTAAAAATGGAATTAAAACCCATACCTTTTAAGCTAATGAGCATCTTTTTATACTTCTGTATTTTATTGAAGTTCCCTGGCAGGCATCCCAGGTCTCCATGTTCAAACACACCAGAATCTCAGCCACAGAGCCTCCCTTGTACTGTCTCATCAGAGTAATTTGCAGTAGAAGTTGGGTACAGTATGTCTCCCTATTTCTGTGGATTAAACTCAGCCCTGTTTCAAAATGCATCATCAGGTTACCTCAGAAAGGCTTTCCTTTTTCACCCCAAATTTTGTTGTGGGTGAAGTCTGAATATCTTGTATATTCCTCTGGATCTTCTATACCCCCAGTAGCCCAGCTGGAATTACTCTCAGCAGCTTCAGCAAGCCCAGCAGCTGCCATAGGACCAGAAATCCCTGACATCTTTGTCATGCCCAGATAAAGACACCAGATACTGCATTTTGTGTGCAGTCAGCCTGATGCTCTCCAGGAATTGCTGAACCAGCCTCAAGGGTTTGGGAAGTAAACTAGAAAAGGGGGGGAAAAATCATAACCCTTCATTAATCACTCCTCTGTTTTCTCATTGCTATGATTACCTGTCTGCCAGGGTTGCCATGCATTTTGCACAGTATACACATCATGCAGAGGCTTGGCCATATTGTCTTTCCTGTCCATAGGTCTGGAAGGAAGAAGGAGCCTATTTTCTAACCCTTTCTGAAAAAGTAAAAACTAAAAGTACTGTGTGTCAGAGCAGCCAGTTTAGGTGACTTTGGTGGGAAGAACACTTAGAATAATTATTCTGGACATGGATGACCAGGTCATCCCAGTCCTTTATACACACCAGTGGGTTGGTACACTCAGCTGATAGACTTGCTCTTGGAAGCTGCTTGCCTGACAGAATTTCTATCTGCCCATATGTCCAGGAAAAGGAAGGAAAAGAGAGGCTAAGATAGAAAATTAGCTTCTTGCAGCCCAGTCTGTGCCACAGCATTCTGTGAGCAGTTCAGCACTGAGGCTTTCTCACAGACCATGGAAGAACCCCACTAGCCAAGAGCCAAAGCCTGGATTTGTTATTCCAGGTACTTAATTGAAACTACTCAGGAGAGAGTGCTGCCAACACAAGGCAGTGAAACTTAAAGAAAGAGGAACTACATCCTGGTGTTTTAGACTACTGGCCCATCAAGTAGAGTCTTGGATAATAAATCTTCCAGCTGATACAGAGAAAGAAAATCTGCAACAGAATGCTCTGGATTGAGGTTGATTTAGCGACAGTTTCTACAGATGAGGAGTTAGCTAGCGGATAATTGCCTTCTCTAACGTGTGAAAGCACAGGGAAGCCTCTTTGGTGGCTTCTAGATTTCACTGAGCTCCTCACCAGTTCCTGGGTGTGTGTGGGAGAGGAAATCTGGCCCTTCCAAACACTTTGAAGGAGAAGAAAGTAGTGCCAGACTAAAGCTGTTCTATTGTACATATGCTTATATTCTGAGATGGCATAGGCGTGACTGAACCTAAACAAGTCATGCAGTGTGAAAAACACTTGGTAGGTGAGTGTAACAGAAGAAACGAGATGGATGATGAGAAATAAAACTTTCACCCTAAATCCTAGCTCATAACTCTACTTGAATTTGGGTCAGGAAGCATCAAAGCCTTCCTTGTCAGCACTGGTTGACATCCTGTATAAACTGGCTCTTTCCCATTTTATTGTGGAAAATAAGTATATCTGGCAGAAAGATATGAGCAGAGTGGACCTTATTTGGTTTCTTTGTTGCTGCCCCTAAGAAAGAGGCCAACAACAAAATGAGTATCCAGAACAAACTTCCCTCTTCATGAAAAGAACTTGTCCTTTCATGTTGTGGTGGAAACGGTTGGTGAGGGACAAAAAGGCTGTTTGATCTGCTGCTCCCCATGTCACATCTGTTGTTTAAATGCAGGATGTTCTCTTTCCTGGAGGACAAGGCCAGCAATTTTCTGTAAATACATCCTCTAATTACTATAGAGAATGTGTGAAATCTCTAACAATGATCAGCCAGAGCTGTGCAATCCTCCAGCTTTCTGAAGGATCAATGGAGAATTCAGAAGAAAAGGCTGTTAAAGGAGCTGTGTAAGAGCTTCAATGATAGAGGACCTTTTCCTTCACAGCAAACATATCCAGAGAATTTGCATATTGCTACAACATTATGACAGATGTATTTTCAGTCTGGCACTTGGGGGTTTTAATGTCGTTATAAATGATCAAAAATAATTATATGACTGCGCAATGCAACAGTGTGGGAAGCACTGTATTAGCTATTGCACTTAATTATTTAATACAGAAAATTATCTGCACGGTGTTAAAAGCCCAGTGGGATGGTGAACCAGGGCCTCACTCACAGCAGCATCAACAGCAGCAGAAACAGCCTGGAAAGGGAACAGTGCCAGGGAAAAGCAACCTCTCAGACAAAAAATCCCAACCCTCTATCACTTCATGTGAGATTGTTTCAAAGGGTCAAAAGCTCTCAGAGAGGTGAATCTTCATGGAAGAATGGTATCAGATAACAGACTTTGATACAGCACCTGTTAAGAACCATTCATCATGTTAGAAGGTGACATTTCCACTGGCAAATGGTCACCTGGCTGACATCTAAGAGAGGTGATCTCCCTTCTCCCATGCACCTGGCTTTTGGAGACCTTGGAAATTTTAGTTTTCTTTGTTTCTGCTTCCCCAAGAGAGGAATGAGAGTAAACACCCTGTTTTGGCAAGTTATGATTGATAGATCACACAAAAATAAGTATTATTTTATTGCCTACTCTAATAGATATAAAATTAATCCTTTTATGAAAATGGAGTAACTTTAAAAGAAACTATGTAAAAACCTACTGCTCACACCTACTGTGCTGTTTCTTGACCATTGTGCCTTTCTGCCAGTCAGTATCCACTATCCACTCAGCAACCACAGCCCCTTCCCATGCTCCTACAGACAGAGGGAAGCTATTCCCAGTCCAGCCCCATATTCAGAATACTTCTTCACCCACTGCTTGCCAGTGTCTCATCTTCTCACCACTTGAAGTGACTCTTCACCCTGAGGGATATGGCACCTCTGTTCTGCTAGGCTGAGTTTTCTTCTTTTGAATCATTCCTGCCTGGGCTGGGATGTCAGTCCTGCTTTAGGAGACAGATAATCCTAAACAATAAAGCCCATCCTTTAGCTCTTTCCATAGGACTGTTTCATGTTGCTGGGTTGGTTTATTGCCTTCAGGAATTCTTTACTGGCTCTCATCAAGACATGCTGCTTCTAGGCCTTCCAAAATCTCTGAGCACTTGCAGCTTCTTCCGAATGGAATTTGACAGCAAAGTTCTCATGGAATGCACTTTGTGATAAAAGATCTGTTCAGCCATCACAGTCACTTTTCAGTCTTGCTGGCAAAACTGGTGCTGATTTTGTTTCTCTTGGCTGAGAACAAGTCTGGTTTCTGGCTGCAGGGCAGTAATTGTTAAATGACTGCTGTGAGCTTACTGTTCATGAGAAAAAGGGCCCAGATCCTCATGGGGTATTGCTGTGCCACAATATACCTGCAGAAAGGTCAAGAATGTTTATCTTATTTTTTAGGTGGACAGCAAAATTTATGAGAGAGCTTTCAGCTGTTCTGCCACCATTTTCATGCATTTATATCAAGGAGGCCTTAGTCATTATTGTTCAGAGGCATTACTCACCCTTCCTTCAAAGGCAGTTAAGAGCAATCCAGGCCAAAAATTACATCAGGATCAGCTAGTTGAATCATCTGGTTTCAGCATGCTTTACTGGTATAATTTCCTCAGGCCTTCTCAGCATCTTGCCTGCAAATGCACTCTTTGCTATGTCTAAGAGATGCTTTCATAATAAATGCTTCCATCTTGCCTTTGCCATGCTTCTTTCCCAGTCTTTGAGGGAACTGGGACCAGAACCTTGCCCTTCAAGCTGAGACCTTGTGTATTTCTAGCCACTTTAGAGTAAATGAAATAGAGGAAGACATAAGATGACTGTGCCACCAAGTGCCAGCACCTTCAGCACCTGAAGGGGGCCTGCAAGAGGGCTGGAGAGGGTCTTTTTACAAGGACACATAGTGACAGGACAAGGGGGAATGTTCTTGAACTGGAAGAGGGCTGGGTTAGATTAGGTATTGGGGAAAAAACCTTTACTGTGAGGGTGGGGAGGCCCTGGCACAGGCTGCCTAGAGAAGCTGTGGATGCCCCATCCCTGGAAGTGTTCAAGGCCAGGCAGGACTGGGCTTTGAGCAACCTGGGATAGTGGGATGTGTCCCTGACCATGGCAGGGGTTGGAAATAGATGAACTTTAAGGTCCCTTCCAGCCCAAACCATCCCATGAGTCCATGTAGATGGGCATGGAGGCACTCCTGGGGTTCCTTAGAAAATACAGCTCTAAAATTAACTGGATTGCAAAATCTGGAAATGGAAATTCTCAGTTCACAGATATGATACAGTCTTTTCTAGTCATGTCCTCCAGATCATTAATTATCATTAGGTGTGTAGAGCATAAAAAAGAGATTCTCTATTTCCAGCCTCCATAAATGCTAAAGTTTGTCAAATAGTGGCTTGGGGACCTTGGTTCAGGCAGTGGGGCTTTTTAGGCTCTTCCTGTGATGGAGATATTTGTTCCCCAGAGGCACAAGTGAGACCTGTAATTTGCTTTAGGACCTACAGGATCCCAAATAATAATCAGAAGGTGTCCCCTTCAAAGTGGCCAGTAACAAGGTAGCTCAGTTTTCTACCAGAGACCTAGAAACAAACATCTGAGATCTTTTTCCAGATCACAGAGCCATTCAGGTCCTCCAGCACTTTTGCTTCTGTCAAGCAGAGTGTTCAAGATGTCCAAGCAGGCCCCCAGACCTCAAGAGACATTTGTCTGCTTTCACAGGTGCCCTCGTTGTGAGAGAGAGCATGAAACAAGTGAGGGAGGATAAAAGGAAAGCATCAACATTTATGAGTGTCCATCTTGGCCTATGAGTTGGTCTCGTTTTCTTAGAGAATCAGCAAAGAGTCATGAGGCTCCTTCGGAACTCACCAGAATAGTCTGGAGTGATGAAATGCTCCTCTTTGCCTGTCTGTGGAAAGATTGGAAGGAGTAGAAGGGAGCCTTGTTTAATTCCCTGCAGCAGTGACTCATTACAGTGACTGGTAGGTGAACTGCAGGCACTCTGTCTCAGAATTAATCCATCAGTGGATCAGAGCTGATAGATAGTATGCAAATAGATGCTGTTTTCCTGCAGCCTGTCAGAAACTCCAGGCAGCTGCATCCTCCACTTGATTCCTTCTCTATTAGGTTCTGCTAATTTCCCTGATTGCTGTTATGGCTAAATGGGATCTTAGCACAACAGAATTTGCATCTGACACTCATCTCCACTCTGTGTCAGCAGCTATTGTAGCTTTGTAAGATTGTTCAGGACACAGGTGAATCCCCCAAACGTGCTCTGAGAGCATGTGCCTGGAGCCATGGAACTGTGTAAATGTCCTTTGCTTCAATACTGTCCCTTTTGCAAAAGTACTTTCAGGGAAAGCTTCTTTTAATGAAGTCTGAGGACTGACTCTCACAGCCCTAAACAGCCTGCAGCATTTTCAAAAATGAATCCTTGTATTAACTAAACATCAGCCAGACTAGCAGTTCATCTCATTTTGCAAATCCTCAGCAAAGTCAGCTTTGCCTTTTACAATCAGCAGGAAATTTTTGCTAAGAAATCCCACTGAGTATCAGGGTACCAGCCCCTTTCTCTCCTTCCTATGTACTCTCTTCAGCTGATTTAGACTTGATGCTTCTTTTTGTTGTTTTTAGCACGCAGGATTATTTCAGAGAAGTGGTAGCAAGGTCATCCTGCAGTTTGCCCTCCTTTTAGGCTGTGCAGTTATCTCTGTGTCTTAGTTTCTTCTCCTCGATGCTTCACTCCTGTATCCATAAACACAAACATGCATGCAGGTATGCACATCCTTCTCTTTTTTCCTACAACACTGCAGCATCACCTTCCACTGGGGACAATCCCACCTACATTCAGATCCACCCAGTGAATAGCCTTGACCTCGTTGTGCTCTTCATCTTTAGAGACTTTTTTTTTCTCAGAGGGGGTTGTTAAATTTTGCCAGGCACCTCAGAAGAGGCAGCAATGAAAAACTGTGACTAAGCAGATAGAAATCTGCACGTAAACTAACACACAAGTGACCCTGCAGGTCCCACAGGGCTCGATGCTCAAAACCCAGCCAGTCCCATGACTCAACAACACCCTTCCCCTGAGGACTTTTGTGCTTCAGTGTGTACACAGCACTCCAGCTACCACATATTCTTATTATGGGCTCCAGGAGACTCTGAGCTTCAGATAGATTCCCTTGGGCAATTTTCCCCTGTTGTTATTATTGAGGCTTCTTAGATGTCACATTTAGGATCTAATACTCACAAGAAGTAGAAGAAGTGGTGTCCAGAGGTGTCAATGCCTCTGTTAGCACCTAAATAAACCCTGGTTTCTTTAACAGCTAATCTCAGCAACTAGGAAACCTAAAAGTGATTGGCATACTCGTTCTGAAATGTCTGCTCCTCTCGCACAAATGAGATTCCATTCCAGTCAGCTACTGCATATTTATGCTCAGCCTTTCATTAACTTATTGATCATGTGGTGATACACTATCATTTGCTACCTTTGGGGGGAAAAAAATGGGGAAAAAATGTGCTCTACTGGTGGGGCTATTTCATGCTTCCTGAATATTCAATCCAATCCTCCTGGTCTCTCTCTGTCCTCTTTTCTCCCCAAAAGCTTCATGGATCCCCAAAGACATCCCACAAGAGAGGGTGACTACCATTCCCCAGTAAAGCCCTGAGGATGCCATTATGTGGCATGCAATTATAGCTAAATCAGGGTCAAGCGTCTCCCTTTATGGGTAAAATATGGTATTACACTCTAAATTCCTGCACTGCAAAAACAAACAGTGCCATCAATTCATTTCCAGTCAGACCTCCACCCTCTTGGGAAAAGTATGCAGAACTTTCTGGTGGGAAAAATATTTTGGAAATATAACCTCTTTATTGGAGTGAAAGCTCTTCCTTCATTCAGTTTGTCTTTCATGAGCCACCCTGGTACACTCCAGTGAGGAATGTGGCTTGAAGAGGTACTTTGAGGTAACAAGAGGCAGGTCCTGAAGGGGTGTAGCTCACTCTCATTATACACTCATAACTCGTGACCAGGTTATGAGGTCTGATCCAAAGCTAAGTCCCACGTGGCCATTTGTAGGTAAATGTCTCTCAGGAGGGTGGGTGGCTTTTCAGGCAAGGATTCCATCACCTTGCACCCCAATGAAGCTGTGTTCTGTGTTCTCTGTTTCCTCAAGCTCTCTTACTGTGAATAATATCTTCCTATTTTTCACCCTTCTGTTCGAAACACAGAGGGAGCAGGTGAGGAGGAAAGGAAGGTTTTAAAATTCATGTGTTTCCTTAATTCAACACCGGCATTTTGGATGTGGGGTTGAGTAAAACTGCATTCATATCCATGGTTCCTCTCTATCACTCATCTGAGAGACACAGGAGGCAGAGAAGAGCTCTCTGAGTTCACCTTGCAGCCACACAATAACACACTGGGATAATGCTCTTTCTGGGATCCCAGGGCAGACCAGCCCTTGACTTTCAAGCAAGGATCTTGCTGCTGAGACTCAGTAGAGCATCCCAGGAGAAAGAACCTGCAGGGTAAATTTGGAGCAACACTGTTGAAGTCAGCAGAGTGACTCCAGATACACTGTGGTGTCTCAGAGGTCCAAAGCAGCTATTTTTGATGGCAATGGGAAAGGGACCTTTTCTTTCCAGGCCAGAATCTCTCCTGAGATGTGCCAGCTCTGTCAGTGCAGTGTCATTGCTTCCAGTGAGGCTGTATTACTGCTGCTGGGAGCAATATCCAACTGACTGGCTTTGGTGGTCATCTGAGGACAGGATTTGATGCCACTTTTCACCTGGGCTCTGCATCAACAGCAAATGCTGTTTTACCAGAGCGATAATTATTGGGTTCTATGTAAGAAGCTGCTCAGAAAAAAAGAAATTGTAAATTTAGTTACACCAAAAACATTATTTGCAATATGATGCCAATCAGAGTAACAATACCAAATATCTGTCACTAGAGATTTGAAAATCATTAAAAGTCATCACCTAAACAACACATTTTGGATCTTTACCA
Source organism: Pycnonotus jocosus (assembly GCA_013400435.1). Lineage (NCBI taxonomy): Eukaryota > Metazoa > Chordata > Aves > Passeriformes > Pycnonotidae > Pycnonotus > Pycnonotus jocosus. The sequence goes on along the minus strand of VWYP01028261.1, from coordinate 525,769 downwards.
TTGCAGCTGCCCAAAATCAAACTCTTGAGGTTTTTTTTAAGTTATTTGGATTCCTGCTGAAATCCTTACTAATTCCTCAACCACACAATTTGAGAGGAAATAGAAGAGAACCATGCTATTGAAGGCATGTATTCATTTGGCATGTGGGCCGTGCCCTTGCCTTCTGCAGGACTGTGCCCATGGACAGGGGCAGGAGGATTGGGTCTGGTGTCTTCTACTCTCTTCTTTGATCCTGCAAGTGCACTGTCTGCCAAGGTCGCACCAGGCTGCAAAGGCACTTTGTGTAACTCTGTATGATCTCTGTCTGTCCTTCATTTATTCAAAATGCGTTTGCCTCTACGATTTAATCTGCTGTTCTCTCCCTCCCCTTCCTCTTGGTGAAGTCTAATTACAGTTTTATTCCAGGTCCATCTGGTTGCTAATGATGCTGGACATCACCGCTGAATTCATTCTAATATTTGTTGTGTATTTCTAGGCTGGACGCTGAATAATAATATTCTCTGAATTTGCTTTTGCTCCTGTTTGCTTCCTCCCTGTTGTAGCTAATTGTGTAGTAATATGTAGCCATGGGATGGTTGCTCCTTCCAGTGTAGGTCTGCTAAGAGAGTTGCCTATTTCAGGCTGTAAAATAAAGGTGTTTTATTCTGGTTTTGAGGAGAAGACTTCAAAGTCCCCTCTACCAGCTCCCTTCACTGGCATGGAACCAGCTGAGCACTGGTTTTTCTACTTTTTTTTCTTTTTTTCTTTTTTTCTTTTTTTTTTTCCCTGCCCAAAGTGTAATGTTGTTCATAAATGTGAGTCTCAAAGTCTCATGGAGGCAGCGTTTCAGCAGATAGAAAGACACTTTTTGCCAGTGCTTGCTCCATGTGATGGTTGAACCCACAGCAATCTGAGGTTCCCAAGCCCGACTTTGTACAGTGCCAGTACTGGGATAATTTTTTTTTTCTTTCTTGTTTTTAATTTTTTTTTTCTTTTCTCCTTTTTGCTTTCTGCAATGCTGCCTGGGAACATAGGCTCACAATTTACCCATGACCTGACTCTTGGACTAAGAATAGCAGTCACAGTGCAACTCGGGTTCAGTCTCACAGGAGACAAGCTGCAGCTGGGAAACAGGGAGGTCAGATTAGCCCATGCTCACAAAACCAAATACATGAAAGGAGCACGGAGCATTTTGTGTGTTTGCCTCCTTTTAAGACTGCAGAACAGGAGCAAGAGATTGGCACAGGTGTTCAGTGAGCCAAGATGAATTTTCTTTGCTCACGAACCTGTAGAGGATGTTTACATACACAGGTTCATCTTCTAGGCTGAACAGGACCTTCTCCAAAAGGGGCCTGTGTCCTTGCAGCCTATCCACCAAAAAATATGCATCATGAGGACAGTAAGCAGTGCTGCTTAGGGCAGTGAGAGGTTTGGGATAGCCCCTGAAGTGATCAGCCCTCATTTGTCCTGGACAGCCAAGGTGACAGTGCTGCTGTGGAACTCTTCAGCAGGAGTGAGCCACAGATCTGGCTGTGAGCAATGCTGGAGCCAGCTCTGCTCCCATTCTTATCCATTCCTGCTGGGACGAGCCAGGCCACATTCACAGCTCCATTTGGTGGTGCAGATGTGCTTTCAGAGTAACAGAGATACCACTCCTGCTCTCTGCTATTGAGACAGGACCTAAAGCATTACTGAAAGAAACTGTCAGGCTAATGCCTGTCCTGATATTGACTGTGGCTGGGTGAGAGAAAGGTGAGATTTAGGCAGCACATCCCCAGCTTGCCTGTGCCCTCTCCTCCACCATGGCACAGCAGGCAGCTATTCCCTGTGCCAGCACAGAGCACTACAGCTGGAACATGGACTGAGGGATTGATATTGACAGTGGGAAGCCATTTTTTGAGGAAACCACGTTATGCTATTCCTGTGCTCTCCCCACTAAGTCAAATGGGAAGGGTGCTGCATTGCCAGGAATGGAGATGACTGGAGGAGCTGGTCCTGGAAGGCCCATTCCTGCCAGCAGCCATGCTCAAAATGATCAGTGTGACTTCCCTTCAGCCCCTGTCTCAGAGTTAGAGGGGAGGGGTGGCTTCTCTGGAATCGCATGAGCTGGAGAGGGGCTGCTCACACGGGTCAGGAAACCCAGGCCTGGGCTACAGCTTGAGACACAACAAGTAGACTTAAGAGGAAAACCCCTTGAGGTATCAGGGCAGAAATTCTAATGGTAATTTTGAACTGTTTTTGTCTGTCTAACATTCCTTTTTAATCCCCATCCTGCCTGCCCCTTCCTTATGTAGGGTTACTTTAGTGATCCTTGGAATGTTTTTGACTTCCTCATCGTAATTGGCAGCATTATAGACGTCATTCTCAGTGAAACTAATGTGAGTATTACTCTACCCTCCCCAGGATACCACCACCTCCTCCTCCTCTGCTGTTCCTTCTCTCTTTCTCTCTTGTTTTCTCTCTCTTTTTGTTTTCTGGTTTTTTTCCCTCTAGTCATGCTTTTATTGAACTTGCCGTCGTCCTTCTCCTTCTCCCAGGGAAAAAAAAAGGAGGGGGGGAAATGCCTCCTTCTTTTTCACTTGTCATAGCTGGCCCCAAGGCTGTGACTGGTGAAAGCGCACAGAGTTTGGGGTGTGTGTGCTTTTTTTCCCTCCAAAAGGTAGACATGCTTGAGTGTAACTTTCTGACTAACCAGGCTTTTGTTGATACCCTCCATCATGTGAAACGTTACAGAGGTTTGAGCAACCAATACTGTAGAGTGGTAAGAGACTATTTAATATGCCCACGTAACCTCTTTCTTTTCTTATTTTTTTCCTCTTCTCTCCCTCTTTCATGCTTTTGTTTCGTTTTTATTTTCATTTTGTTTCATTTTACTTTTTTTTTTTTTTTATTTTTTTTTCCCCCTTTTTTCTCCCTTTCCCTCTTTCTCTCCCTTCTCTCTCTCTCTCTCTCTCTCTCATTCTTCCTTCCTCTTCCTCCTTTCCTCTCTCTCTCTTTCTCTCTCTTTCTCTCTCTCTCCTTGGCTTCTCTGCCACATGCAGCACTATTTCTGTGATGCATGGAATACATTTGACGCCTTGATTGTTGTGGGTAGCATTGTTGATATAGCAATCACCGAGGTGAACGTAAGTAGCTGGCGTCTGTCCATGATCGTGCCTGCTCTAACATTCATTTGTCTTTCCCGGGTTCTTTTTTATTTATTTTTTTTTCCTCCCCCTCTTCTTTCTTTTGAGTTTATTTTCAGAATTTTTTTGTTTAGTTTCAAAGCTCTTTCTTCTTTTTTTTTTTTTTTCTTAAATTTATTTTATTTGGTTTGGTTTTATTCTGCTCTAATTTTTGGAACGACTTAAAGGACTTTTTTGACTGTTGCATCATTTTCTTCCCTTCATAATCCGCCTGGCATGAATTAAACTGTATAGCAGGAAAAGTGATGGGGAATGTGGAGTGTAAGTGAAAAAGCTCTTAGTGCCATGGGAAGCTGCTGGAATAGTCCCAGGCCAGCACTTTGGTCTGCCCAGTGTAATGCCTTGCTTCCCATGGCAGTTCAATACTCTCCACCCCACAAGGGAGATAAAGGTCAGTTCTTTCGAGGTGGAACTGAGGGAACCAAAGCAGGAATCCTCCCTGTGCCTCCTCACTCAGGCTTCCTCCAAAAAAAATAAAGACAAATCATCTCTGTTTAGAGGAACCTGCTCCTAATGTTCCCTTTCAAATGTGAAAATAATAATTTTTAAAAGATACATAAAATAAAAATAAAGTAGAAATCCCAAAGGAACACAAAGCATCAGAATTCCAACCTGGGGGGGGGGGGGGTGTTTTGGGGGGTNAAAAAAAAAAAAAAAAAACAGAATAGTGTTCCCGGGGGGGGGGGGGGGGTCTGTTTTGGGGGTTTTTTTCTTTTTTTTTCTTTTTTTTGCAACCTGATCTGTTCCATCTCTCACATTGCACCAGCCCAATTGACACTGATTGGTCCCACTTGTGCCCATCCCAGCAGACAGGTGAAGGACTGAGTGAGCCATGGAGACTGAAATGAGCATCAGGTGTACAGGAAATAAACCACACCAGGCAAATTTTTTGCTATATCTCTTTTTTTGGAGGTGGATGGATACAGAATTATAGGATAAATAGACTAAGGACAGGCAGGAAACACACAGATTTCCAAAAGAAAGGCTATGATGGGTTTATGAGCATGGACAAAAATTACACTGTAAAATCCAGCTTATAAAGGCCAGGAAAATGGAAAGATTGAAAGAAAATTGCTGTAAATATGTTAAAGAACAGCAAATTAGTTTTCAGAATTATGTGGCTGTTGAATAAACATTCCATCTTGGAATTGTTTTGTACTGTAAAGACAACCCATTACAAGCAGAAAAGTGACAGCATCATTTTCACTCAGTGCTGTGTTTAGGGAAAAAAAATTAGGCAGTGTTTTGAAAAATAAAAATGTCTTACTTGGAACTTTCCAAACAAAATACTTTCATATCTTGGTTCCAGTTTAATTTCTGTTCGACTTTTTTTCTTTTTTCTTTTTTCTCTTTTCTTTTTTTTTTTTAATTCTGAAACAGGAACATTTATTCCAGCTGTAACATTTTGATTTTGAATAAATATTTTTTTTAAACTAGTTTATTTTCCTTGTCTTTTGAAAGAATGGAAAATAAGTTTTTAATGGAAAAGGAACTTTTATTTTGCATCTCTTAAATGTCCTACTTTCTGGACACAAAAAAGTTGCTTACAACATTTCCCACAGAATGCTGCAAACAATCTTGGTTGCCTTTTTACTAGGTAGATATTAGTATTAGGCTGACTTTGTAGAGGGATGTTACAATGAGGCTGAAGTTGTTAATTTTTAAGAGCAAAATTAAAACCTTTTCTCTGCCACCCTTGTCACAAGCAAAGTAAGTAGGGAACCTGGCAATAGCCTTCAGGTTGTGGAAAATTCTCATCCATAGAGGGAGAACTGTACATGGCACTGGAAGGAGTAAGCACAGTTAACTGGAAGTGAATCATGTTAAACATCAATAAGACTTCCCTGACAGACATATTTGAATCTATACAAAAGTCTTCTAAGCAGAAAGGAAGGAAATCCTTGTGGTTTGGTACATCACTAGTCAGAAATTCTAGCATAGAGGAAAATCCTATGGGTCCTTTTGAAGAAATTCAGATTAGTCTCCTCATTAACTTCCACTGTGTGAGAGGCAGAGAGTCACCCAGGTGTCCTCTCTTGCTCTCAGTGGTGAGGGATGCTCCAGGCACCCTGGACATTCTGTGACAGGAAATAAATTGCTATTTGGAGGTGCCCACCACTGACTGGTGAGTGTCTAGGTCTATTAGGTTTGTCGAGACACCCAGCTCCCAGCCATCAAATTCAAGCAGTATAAATCACATTCATTCTCAGCATCCCGTCGAGACAGTCATGCTGCTGCTGATTGTTGTGGTCTTCAGTCTCCAGGGCTGTCCATGCTGCTGTGCTCAATTGCCAGCCACAAGGCTCTCTCTCAATTCAAGTTCATGTCAGGCAAGGCCCAGAACCCAGTTTTCAGTCGTAGAAGGTTATGAAAAATGAGGGCATGCCTCTGTCCAAACAAGCAGCACCTGTCATAGGTGAGGAGGCAGCAGGGCTGGCCCTGACTCTTTTAGCAAGGGCTGTGAAGAGCATTGTGTGATGGTCCCTCTGTTTCCTCTAAAGAATCCTTTCCTTCTATACAGTTTTACAGATCTCTGCACACGTCTTTTTGTTACCTGGCATGTTTAAATCTTCTCTTTTTATCTAGGCAAGTCTTTTGCTACTAGTTTCTAATGTTTGTTACTAAAAACTTGCACAACCTTTTGATGCACTGATAAATAAGTGGCAGCTCTGGATTGAGTTTGTTCTGAAATGTTCTGAAATCCCTTTGCACTTATAACCCTTATTGAATAAGAGAATGTTTTGTATGTCGGTTTGTCCTGTCAGATTCCCTCCCTGCTAGCAGCACTTGGTATGTTACATCTGTAGAAAATGGGCTCTGGAAGTAGCAGCCCATCTTGGACGGACGGTTGTCATCTTCCCCAGCAGTGTGAGGCAGTTTCTGACACATTTCTCCCCTCTCCTCAGGGGTTTGTTGCTTCTTTGCTGTCTGTGGGTTTGAGCAAGCCCTGCCCTGTGTTTCTGTACACTGTCTTGTCTTGTTCCCAGAGACCTGGGGTCTGAAAAGGACAGAAACAGTGAACACTAAAATGCCAACCAGCTCCATTGATAGGAGATGTTTAGACTGGTCAGGTGCAGGTAAAACATTTCTGCTTAACTCCTTAGAAGCTGAAGGGTGCTTGAGGCAGGATCTTGGAAGGTGCTGCTCTTGGAGTGGAGGGTCAGGTAGGAGGGAAGATGGAGAGTCCTGGCACAGATCAGTTTGACCTGCAGCCATAGACACATAAGCCTGAGATCTGTGAGGTTCACCAGACGTTTGCACTCAGGGGAAGCAAACCCAGCAGGCACTGAGCTGTAGTTGTGAGGAGAGCCCTGACTGACTGACAGCCTCCACAGTGTGTGTGTGTGTGTAGGCATGTGCTTGCTTTTGTTTGTGCAGTTTCCTCGTGTTCTGCTTTGTATTTTATTTTTCCTTTTGACTTTTTGTTGTTGTTGTTTCTTGAAAAGGAATTTCCCAGACCAAAACTTTTGTTAAGATGTATGTGAGTGTGCAATGGGTGTACACTCCATTAATTGTACTCCATGTCCCTGAGAGTGTTTGGGTGCCTGTATGGGCTACAAATCCACGAAAGAGTGTCCAGACATAAATCCATGTGTAGAGGGGAAAGAGTGTGAATGCAAGCACGAGTATTTGATGTGCCTTTGTGCAGGGAATGATTGCTGATGGATTCAGGGGTTGCTGTGCGTGTAACTGAGCCCATGTGGCTGTCTCACTGTGTGAGCTGGACCTGGTTATGGATGAGTGTTCGTGCCTGGGAGTTTCCTGAACGCAGGAATGTTCCCCTGCACCCAGCTCAGCAGACCTTCATTAGCATGGCTCTGCATTCCAAAATAGTGGGAACCCAAGTGCTTGTAAGTTAGCCCCCGCCCTCATTTCTGAGTCCTTAAGGAAGCCTTCACACAAAACACCTCCATGGTGGGGAAATATGTCAAGCAATAACTCCAATCATGTTGGGCCCTCTTGCTTCCTGCAAGCTGGGAACATCTAAGTCCTCCCAAGGAGCTCCACAGACACACAGAGGTCAAAATGTGGTGGGTTTAAAAACTTCATTGGCACAGTTTCTGCCCAATTCACCTGTAAATTGGATGACTCTGAAGCTGCATTTTCAGAGCTTTCCTCTCAGTGGCTGCTGTACAACTAACTTTCTAGCCACAAAATGAAGATTTTTTTATCATTATTAATTTTTTTCCCCATAATTTTTTTGAAATAGGCAATGTTTCTGGTTTTGGGGCACTCTTATGCCACTTCTTAAGTAACTAAAGAGAGAGGAGAGGACTTTTTAGTCTTTTGGTAAAAAAAGGTCTCTCCAAGGCAGAGACCACATCTACCATGTGTCAGCTCTCTTCGAGACAAAGAATGACTTTTGGGGAGTAAGATGAAAAATGGTATCATATATGAGGCCCAGGATGTAGGGCCTATGGATTATATTCCTTGGACTTTGATTAGATCCCAGTACCTCAGTCTTCCCATCAGTAGAGACTTATTATTCCTTATGTTAAAAAAGTATTGTTTATTAGAGTCTGCAAAATCCTTTAAGCTCCTTAGAAGAAAATGTTGCAGTGGTAAAAATTATTACTCTCTATTATAATTGGAAATAAATTTTATAGGAGTTGAATAAAACCCAGCAGGTTTGGACTATATCATCCCAGAAGTAGCCCCAAGCACAGAGTAGCACTTCCTTCCTTTCCACATCAGCAGACACAGCCTGGAGTTGAGCACTGCAAAGGTGACTAACAGCCTGCTGTCCCCTCCTCCAGGCAAAGAAAGTTGCTCATCACTGTTTGTTGCTCTGTATCAAATGGGGAAATCAAGTTCTATCTGTGCTGTGCCACAGTGCCCAAAGTAATGAAAAAAAAACAGCCAGACCCTGAGTCACTGGGAAACTGCTTATGTGACCTCCTTCCCCTTGGTCAGAGAAGAAAACTGACTTTTCCTTGGTCCATAGGGTCCTTTTTCCTTCACCCTTTCCCCTGCCAGTGTCAGACCAAAGAGACTGCGTGGCTCAGTCTCCACTTGCCACCAAAGCAATGCTCTTATCAGTGCCCACAGAGCTGGATGAGCCCCTGGGCAGCTGAGGGGCTGCTCCTCCAGCTGCAGTGGGCAGCTCATGTCCTGCAGATGGGTGAGAGCTCCAGAGGCACGTCCAGGTGGGAGCATGTGTGTCTCCAAAGAAGTGACAGTGGCAAAGTGAAGTGACAGTGTTGTGTGTTTGATTCCATCTGTCTGTCTGGATAGGATGTCAGGGAGGGAGGTTTTGTGCCCTGTCTGTGAGCCTGTCTCTGAGGGCTGCTGCTGGTGCCTCTGAGCATATCTGCATGTGCAGGTGCCTCTGTTTTTGTCAGCTGTGCTGCCTGGGGCTGCGTGAGGATGACTGAGCAAACCACCTGGGCTGGTCTGCACCCTGCCTGTCCATCCAGAGCCACAGCTGTGTCTGAGTGTGTGTGTGTGAGCCCTGCAGGAGGCACAGGGAGGAGGAATCACCCAGCACAGGTACACCAGGCAATCAGCAGATGTGATGAGCCAGGGGGCTGAGCACGGTTACGAGATGAGAACTGCCAGGGATAGAGAACCTGTGACTTGGGGTTTTTAGTGAAATAATGGACTATTTCTATTGTAGCAGCACATGTTTTCCTAAGAGTCAACATTGCAAGTGGTTTGAGGGTTGATGGAAATGGTGGGGGTTTTAATGGGAGAGATGACAGGAAGGGAGTGCAGTGTTGAGTGTGGGCATCTGGCAGACATAGGACTGGGGTCCTTCAGGAAGCAGCCCCCTTGTGAAGAAGGTTAGGGAAACCCAAATATACCAAATAACCCAAAGTAATACCCACCTTGGTGTATTATTTCCCAAAAAAATGTTGGTCAGGTCTGTTTTGCCCCAGCCTGCTGGGTAATGGTTTCGTGTTTGTCCATCAGATATTCAGGAGAGCTGAGTACTTTATATCTTGCACTTCTGGAAAGGTTTCCAAATTCTGTTAGGAAGTCAGCAGATGGTTGCAGCTTGATTGAATCCTCAGTACTGGTGCAGTAAGGCCAGAGAAATACCAAAGCATTGAGCTCCCAAGACTTGGAGACTTGTGCAGTGATTTCTCATTTAGTCTATTTTATTTCTGATGTAAAGCAGCTCAGGCTTAAACCAGGCGCATGAGGCCTTTTTTTACGATCATCTCGCTTTTGGTGTCAAGAGGCTTCATATTATTTGCCACGGGCTCCTGCTCCCATTCTTTGGAATATCTGAAAGCCTATACTTAAATCTCCCTTTCACCCTCTCCTGCACTCCTCCTCCCTTTTAACCCACACCCTGCCTTTCTTCCTTTTCTCCCTCGCTTTCCTCTGCCCCGTCTCCAGCCACACTAAACCTCACGAGTTCATTCCCACCCCCAACCAACGTGTCTGAAGGCAGAGAACCAGTGGCTCAGGTGCTGCAGTCCTTGTCCAGGCGCGGGCAGGCCGCCTGTGCAGGGACTGGAGCCAGCCCAGCCACACAGTCCTGTGCACACACCCCTCCCTCCGAGGGAGCAAGGATCGCGGGAAGGACGACTTGCACCCAGCCTGCACCTCACTTGGGACTGGCATTCATCTCTGTCGCTGTGTCTGTCTGTCTGTCTTTCTCTGCCTGTCTGGTTCTCTCCGCTTCCACGCCCTTTGCTGCTCAGATTTTGGCCGTCAGCTGCCGCCGGGCGCAAACCTTTGCGATTCCCGCGACTTGCGAGCTCGTTTACCCAAACTTTCCGGGTATCTCCCTCTCCTTTCTCTCCCTCTCAAATGCCATCTGGGGAGCAGAGGCCTCCAAATTCCGTAGCAAAGGGCTGGAGAAGCACAGTGGCTTCTTTTGACATCTTGTGTTGTCACACCCTTGCTGCTGCCATCCCAGAAGTTGTCCGTAGTCCTGAGCTCTCCCTGTGTGCGTGTATATGTATGTATATGTGACTTGTTTTCTTTTTGGAAAAGCTAACTGATAAAATTGATGGAGGGGAGGGGGAGGGTGGATTTAGTTTGCCTTTTTTTTTTTTTTTTTTTTTTTTAAATATCTCGTGGTGTTTTTATCGATGGAATTATTCAGGTAACACACCACAGTGGGCCCAGCTGTAGGAAGCCACGTTGAAGCATGGTTGTGAGCTGTAGCAGTGGCAAGTGCTTTATTTTGCCTGTGAAGAACATCAGGAGAGCTGCCCATAACTCTTCCACAGATTAGGCTTAGATCAATTTGAATTTGATCACCTCCCATGCTTAATCAACCATTTTAGTGCGTGTTTTTCACCCTGTATCGGTGAGAAAGAAGTATGGTATGAGTATCCAACCACAACCATGTTTGAACAGGGTTATTTTTGATTTTATTTATGTATATATTTGTCATGATAATGGGGCCTCATTTTTTTTTTTTAATCTCTTGTCTTTAAAGTGTTGGTATTTTGAGTGCATTTCCAGAGTTCATAATGTGATTTGCCCCTTAAAAGAGGTGATTTTGGTAACTGCACAACTTTTTCTGTATGGAAATCTATATGAAATATGGACATTCAGAAAAAGTATGTGTTTTTTGATAAAAAAGGGGGATAGTAAATGAAAATATACCCTCCCTCAGTTTACCTGAGTATTTGAGCTGTTGCTAGCAGTGCTAGCACCATAAGAAGAAGGCATGTAGTTCCCACTTTGAAAGACTCTTCATACTACCCAATTTTAAGGAAGTACCTCAATATTGTGATTTCCACAAAATTGTTATGCTTGGCTTCTGACATTATTCCAAGCCCACGGAAAAAATCAGAATGTATTTTAATGCCGGGGAAGACTTAAGAGTAGCATAAAAATAAATTTGCCTTACTGGAAAAATTTAACCCCACACATTCTTGTTAATTAAAATAGGAGAAATAGAAGATAAAGAATCCAGGAGAAAAAATTCTTAGAAGCTAAATGTGAAAGCAACAACAACAAAAAAAAGTTAGATAGCCCTATGACTGTAAGACCTGATGCATAAACCTGTCTGGAGTCCTTCTGAGTGAAAATGTTTACACTGGTGGCCCACAGCACCTCACTGACTGCCCTGAAGAGTGAATTGTGCTTTTAATTAGTGCAGGCTTGCACATACCCAAAAGCTTGCTGGATTTTAAGGCCTTTAGAGTAGAAATCCTGTTTACTTATTTGACTGTAAATTATTATTACAATAACAGTAAAAGCTAATAGCAGGAACACAAAGAACCACAGACCTTGTCCTGTGTTGATTCAATAGTAAAAATAAGTGTATGACATCTACATTTCAGTACAAAGAGCTCTTTAAAAAGCCTACATCCAGATTTTCTGACCAGTATTTAAGTTTACTTGTCATTTTTCTATTGCAGCACTTTGAAGAAAAAACCCACTACAATATTCTGGCACCAACATCTGTGATATAGTACAGTTATATTTCATCTTCCTTTTAATTCCAATGTGGTTTTCCATAGAGCTAGTTAAAACACTTAAATTAAAAAGAGCTACCCCAAGCTGATTATATTTTTCCATTGGCTTGCTAGCCAGGATAAATCATTCCTTTTGCCTAGCAAAAGTTTCTTTTAACTTTCCCTGAACTCTAATAGAGATTGTATCTTTATATGAATCCACAGAAAAATCTCTGACTCTTGATTCCTTAGATCATCTCTGGATATGTTAACGTTAATTAATGATCTTGAAGCACCCTAAGTTAGGTGGTCAAAAAGGTTCTTGGGCGAGTACAAATCCAGCTAGTTCTGTCATCTTAGGCAATTCCTTGAAGCAGTGAAAGATGTTTCTGGCATTTAATTCGCTTTTTTTCTCAGACCTACCTTGCTGAGAATGCCCAAGGAATTTTCCAGTGTGGCTGTTCTCCATACATAGACTGCAGTGGCAGAGAGGGCACAAACCCTTCGTTTCACTCACTCAGTTTTGCTGCAAAAGCTCCTGTTCCTCATGCAAACCACAAGAGCTTTTAGCAAGGGTGCTACAAGACCTCACTGCGTGCACCATCTTGTACCCTTGTGCATATTTAGAGAAATTCCAACTGGTCCCAGGCTGCATTGCCACTTGCATTGAAAACAATGGAGGTGACGGAAGAAGGGAAGACACATACAAGCATTTTACTTGTTTTCCTCGCTAACTTGCTCTTCTCCCCCATCTTCTTCTCCCAGTTTTTCTAAAATCTTGGGCAGCAGACATTTTCAGCAAGGCAGCAGGAAGTTCCCCTCTATCTTATGTAGCAGTGGATTTTCCTCTCTCTTCAGATCCCAAGATCCCACAAGTCCAGGGGAAGAGCTGCTCCCCTTGGTGAGGATTTTTGTGCCAGGCCCTAGGCAGCCTTTCAGCATTGTGATGGTACCAGTCTGCAAGCCCAAATGTACAGACTTCCCATCAAATACACACCCAGTTGTGGGGGCTTTACTGCTCACCCAGATTTGTAATCAAATGTAAACACATATGAATTAATTTTACCCTTTCTAATACAGTCAATATAGCACCCTCATTTAGCTCTTATCTTGCTTCCTCTATATTCTCCCACACCAGCCAGGCAAACACAAGAGGGGTGGGCTTTTTTTATTATTTCTTAATAGACATCTGGTTTTTAAATGGCTGTGCTCTTACCTTCGCTCCTGATCTGTTTTTTGTGGAGACTGTCTGGCACAACACGCCAACAAAACAACTTCTGCTTCATATATCTTCCCAGGCATCTGCTAAATGGGACCCATTCCCTGCTGCCAGCCAGATGACCAAGCTGTAGGGACTGGATTACTGCTGATGGTCAGCTGATTGATGGCCAAGAAATGTGACTTGGCTCTAATTGCTGTTGCAGAGTGATGGGATGTCCCAGCTGGTCACACCCCAGTTGTTCTCTCCAACTTCACTTTGAAGCTCAGAAACATCAGCCAGCAGTGCTGCCTGTTGAGCCTTGCCTGGGTGGCTGGGAGAAAATCTCCCTCATCCAGAGACAAACATCTCCACATAAGGTGAACAGACATAAAGGCAAAGATGCCTCAGCTGTAAAGAAACACTTGTTAATAGAAAAACACCAAAACAAATTGGTGTTTACAGACAGGGAATTTGAAACTGTTTGACCATACTTGGACACAGTGAATCACACACAGTGAGCATTATGTACCATCTAAACAGTTCCTATCCCTGTCTTTTTAACCAAAGAATTAATCAAATAAAGAATAATTTATTCTTGGAAAGATATGTAGAACAAGAAAATGTTGCTCAGTAGCTTTGTAAGATCTATTCCCAGTCTCCATATGACCACATCTAATGTTTTCTGATAATGCCTGTGATTGGCACTTCAAATCCCAGAATGACACGTAGGCTTTATTGTATCCCATAATATCATACAGAAATCCAGTATGAGTCTGTAGGCTGCTTTTTTTTTTTCTAGGAAATGTTCTACATCAACATTAAATAACTTTCTAATTTAAAAGGCAATGAAAAGGCATAGACTGGGAATTAAATACAAGCTGCTACAAATCTCAGATGAAAATGGTCCATAACAATCTCTCTGTCTGGGCTGCTGCTATCTCTGGATATCCTCCATTGAGCAAAGATTAATTACACAAAACCGACAGGGCCTGATAGTTTACCTACAGTCATCCAGAGCCTCTTGCAATCCACAGCCCTACTGATTTGGAACGAAGGTGGGTTGGGTTTTCTCCTGCTTCCACCAGCATGTGCAATTTCTTTAAGCAAAGAAGCGTTTGCTTAAAGGCCTTCATCAAAGCACAAGACTGCTCATCCATCTTCACACTGTCCCAGAGCCTTTGGGCTTCCCAAAGGATGGGTCCTGGCAAAGCTGCATGTGGAATCTTTCAGCTGGTATGCCTCCCTTCCCAGAAAAACCTGTTCCTGGTCCAGTCTGCATCTGGCTCCAGTAGTCCCCAGAGTTATACTGAGGAGTGGGGATTTTGCTGCAGACCACAGGCCTCCTTCCAGCCTTAGCACCACAACCAGTGTAATTCCTCGTCCTTATACGGGACCTGTACAGTACAAGTTTCCTGAAGTTTCCTTCTGGATTCATGTGCTTCTGGAACCCTACAAAGTCCAAAAGTCTCCCTCCTCCTTTCACCTGAGGCTGACCAGAGAAAGCCCAAAAACACCAATACACCGAGAGCACTCTGTTCTTCCTTCTTCCTTCTTCCTCATCCTTTTCTCACACCGTGAAATCCTATCAGCTAATTCAGAAGTAATTAACAAATATCTTCGGAAATGCTCAAACGTCCACTGCAGAGAAGACGAACACAGCCATGGCAGCAGAAGGACATGCCTCTGGGAGTTTGCTTAATTCCTCAAATCACCAGTCTACAGGGAAGAAGGAGCCAGTAAATGCCTCTCACCCTCTCAGTACCAATGGAGTAGCGCAAGACGTTGGACACAAAACTCCTGCCTATCAATGGCTCAGGAAGTTCCCAGAGAAGAGCTCTGTTGCCATTCTCATTTCCAAGGCAGACTCTGAGATGCTACAAGAAATGGAAAAATCAGTTCTTACACAGTGCACAACAGCACGTCTTTAAAGTCATTAGGACTGGCATGAATGTTTTGAACAGTCTTTTTCTTCTATTTTATTTTGACAACAAAATCGGTGTCATGGTCTATGCACATGAGAACCTGAGCATGCCAAGTGTGTCAGAGAACATCTCCCAGCTTGCAGCCCTTCAGAGCAGCTGTTTTTTCACAACACTGCTACAGATAAGAAATCAAGGGGATGGATTTATTTGGGTGTTTGGGATGAGAGAACCTCGATGTGAAAGTAACTGTTATTCAAAATGAGTCAAAACCAGACACAGGCTGTGCTCCTTTTGGAAAACCTGTCCCAAAGATTTCTCTCCCTCTTTCCCTCCCAGACAATGAAAAAAAAGGGAAGAGAATAATGAACAGTCTAATTCAGAACATAAATCTTTCTAAAGAGGTGGAGGAAAAGAAGACTGACCTTTTCCAGCACAGTGATAAATACACTGCTGAGTTTGATGTTTAAAAGCTGTGTTAACTTTGCCTTAGGAAATGCAGTGAAGCACATTGGACTGTTCAGGAACAGCAATGAGGACACTGTTGGCATGGATGGTAATAAAAGTGAGAAAAGCTGGAGAGATATGGGAACTTAAATTCTCACTCTTCTCTCTCTCCATCCTGCTCAGTGGTCTGTTCTGTTCCCAAGGTCATCCTCCTCAGGGTGCTCCAGGCTGGGGCAGACGGATCAGCTTCTTTGGGAGCCATTTCCCTGTGCATCAAGAACTGGTCAAATGAAAAGGCAAGTTTAAAGAAGAAAAAGTTAATCACACATGGCTCCTGCCAGAGGTGTTCAAATCAGCAAAACCTCTCCTCTCTTACTCAAACAGAAGATCCTCAAAGTCACTCTACCTGTAAAACAAAACTCCTGCACACAAGTAGCCTTCCAACATTTATTTTCATGGCTCAATTCATCTTCAGCACCTTCTCATCCAGATGTTCTGGGGCTTCTTTTGGCTGCCTGTCCCACAGAACACGAATGATGAAGCACAGGCCAGCTGCATCTGCCTCTCTGAATCACAGCAGTAGCTGTACCTGAAGATGAGCACTACATCTCTCATAGTGGTTAGTGGCTGCTTCTTTCTCAGGAGCCCCCCAGTCTTGATTACCATAAGACTTGATTTCCCAGAGCTAATGAGAAGGATTGTTAAAATATCCTGAAAATTAAGAATAATTTGCATAGATAGACTTTATCAATTATTCTGGTTTTCTGAAAGTCATGGGAAAAAACAGAGCCTTTAGCTGTGTAAAAAAACAGCTTTTTCATTACTTGTCCTCTAATTGTCAATCTAGGGTAATCTGCATAACCAAATTAAAGCAATTGACTTTTCTTATATTTACCTTAAACACTTGGAACCATAAGACTACTGTCAGACAATTTAATGGAGATAGATATATAGATATATAGATATATATATGAAATTAATTAATAAGCTATTCAAATTGGTATGATTTGCATATTAGAAGCTAATTAGAAAAGCAAGCCCCAGAATTTCAAAATCTTAGAATATGAAGGGGGAAAAACTGATAGCTGCAGGACTCATTTGCTTTAAAAGTTACCTTGCCCTTATTAACTGTATTCAAAACAGGCTTTTGTTGCATGGGGATATGGTAATGTTTCCCCTGAGGTCTGAGATCATGTGGAATCAGTGAAGTATAAATGCATATATATTGCATTTGGATGAGCTGACACTTGGTGTCTGTTGGCCCCCGTGAGTTAGAGCAGGCAGAGATGTAATGGCAAACCTCATTGCAGATGTCGCATTTTTCCTAATTCCCCTCCCCTAATTGCAACAAATAAAATTGAGTTCAGCCTCCTCTGCAGAGCTGAGTATCAGCATGTTATATTGCACTGGAACACTCAGAGCTTTTTCCAGGGAAATCAACAAGCTGTTCACCATTTGCCCCAGTAAAGGCAGCATCACACCTCTCAATTCCCTGTTTTCCTGTAAGATCCCTTTTCTAACAGGCATTAAATGATCCAAAAAAGCCTCCAGTGTACCACCCAGATTAGAGCTACAGGGAGGCTCGATTTTTTTGTTGTTTCCAAAAGCCTCCCATAACATTTTTGTCTCTTTTAAAAATGTTTTACTTTCAGTAAAAGATCATTTCTATTGAAATAATCAAGAATCAAAACATATGCTTCAGTAAAGTAAAAGCAGTTTAATCTGGCGCTGATTTTTTTTTCTTAGTTATATATGATTTATAATGGAAATGTAAACCAAATTAAAATGTGTGAGGACAAAATGTGAGATTTCAACCTTATATTTCTGAAATGCCTGTTTCAAGATTGGCATGTTTCTACAGAACATTTGACTTTCAGCATCAGCATTCTTCTAACAGAAAATATTTTTGCAGGGGAAAAGAAATTATTTTGGCTAGTTTTATTCAAAATGTTCCCAGAAATTCTCAAAGAGCTGCACAGTTTGAGAAGCTTTTCAGGTTTGGGGTTTTTTTTCCCTCTGCTAATAATCTGATTTCACTGTAAGGTTGTGGGAATTGACAATTATGCTATCTGCAATCCAGTAGTATTCCCTGTCAGAGGAATACCAGATACATTTCTGCCTAGCCTTATAATAACCTCACGGATTTTTGGTGGCTGGTGAGTTACCTCCAGGGTGTTTGTGATTAAAACCTCAGACAGCAGTGGCAGACAGATGGCTCTGGAAGGGGCTGTGGTAACTCCCCAATGGAGGGGCAGACTGTTACCTGCCAGCAGTCAGGTTGATTTGAAATCCTGACTTTTTCCAGCTCTCCACAAAGACCTGTGCAACTCAGCCTCCAGAGGTCACTTCAGATTTTTGACACTACAAATACAAGAGGATGTCTAGTGTCAACTTTTACCATGTCTCCATGGCACAGATAACTTCTAAACCTCTTTTTTCCCATACTTTGGTAAAATCTTGTTCTTCTTGAAACTCACAACCTTGCAGATCCCATCTCAGTGTAACTACATGGGAAGGAAACCTCTCCAGAGGAGCACTGTGGTTTGTCATTGCCATACTTGTGCTTTTAATTCCCCTCCACATCTTACCAATGGTTTTGATGAGTCCGTTTCCCCAGAATGTCTCTTTCCACCCCTCGCCTTGTGCCCAAAGTCAGAGATGCAGCATGGCTGAAGTAGGACTCTTGGAGGAGAGCTCTGTGTACAAAGACCTTGATCTAGAAAAGGCTGATACAATATCCTTCAAAGGCAAAGGAACCACACAACACTTCAGCCTTCCCAGACGAGTTCTGCAGAGCAGATTCTCAGAGGCAACCTTCCTGCAGTGAGAAGAAAAAAAGCAAGAAGTGAACATGCATCACCCCCTTCCTCATGGGACAAGGCTGACAGACTAATTGTCGAGTTTCCAATAGATATGGCATCTTCAGGGGTAACTTTTCATTCTCCAAATCCAACAACAGTCAAGGAAATACCTTAGCAGACATCCATCACCAGCAACCAGCTGCTCTAAGAGGGCTCCCAGAAGCTCCATCCATGAGCCACAGTTTCCTCAGAGGAGAAATGCCATTAGAGATTGTTTGTCACAAAAGGCAGCATAAAGCATCTGACCACTCGTTCTCATGAGAAATATGAAGCAACTCTGTCATATTGTGGTGCCAGCATCTCAAACACACATTTCCTCCCATCTCCTCTAACCTAGGGCTATCAGGCATAACTGGAAGGCTGCAGTTGCACCTCTGCATTGAGTGAGACCACTCTAGCAAAGCAATTTATTACATTGTGCATTCAGCTGCTTAAATGTTCTCCACAGCATAAAGGTTGAATTATCTCTCACAAAAAGAGGTTCCTCCCTATGAATGAAAGTAAAAAACTATCAGCAAGGAAGTTTTGCTCCTAAAACATGAGGGAAATTATCAGTTTGGACTTCCTAGCAAAGGCTGGATGCCCTCCAAGGGAGTTGAACTCATCTTCAGTGTGTGCTGTGGTCTTAAAAGAATTGCTCCCATCAGCAATGCTGGCAGTGGGAATGCTGCCTGCCTGCCTGCCTGTCCTGTCATCTCAGTGCAGCCAGGCTTCAACAGCTACTGAACAGCTACTCACACTTACCCAGCAGTCGAGAAGCCTTTGTGGTTATATGGATTAAATACACACTGTACAGTCCTAATGAAGCTCCCTTTCAGGCATTTCCAGGTGCTGCTTCTCTGGAGAGCCATTACAGTTGTCAGCAAACCAGCCAAAAAGGAACTCAAACCTCTCAACTTGGTCCTCCATGTCCAGTGTTCCACAAGGATGAGGTGGGATTAATAAATCTTCTAGGAAATTTCCTACTGAACCTTTCATTTGAATCTGCTTATTAACACACTTTCTTGTTTTCTTCCAAATCTTTATCCATAAGATATTCTAAGCTTTGATACTACTGTGACTATACAAAGCCTTTTTGCTTGTATTTTTGCTGCTGTCTTTACAGGTCTGAAAAGCCCCATCATCCCTTCTCAGAATTTCGGAGTGGATTGCATTACAGCATAAATATCCTACTATATTGACTCCATTACTTATTTCTCTTGCAAGATTAAGACTGGTTCTCCTGAAGTGCAAATTTTATCCTCTCCTAGCTTCCAAAGCACAACCCATCAGAAACTTTTTCCTTGACTTGGTGGCAGTATCAGACACCAAGTTTGATATGTGAGGACCTGGAGGGGTTGTGTTCTTCACAAGCAGGTCCCAGTAAACCTCACTCTCACCTACCCAGGCAGAGCACAATTAACAGGAACACAATTACCTTATCCTGTGTTGTGGTTGGTCTCCGAGATTTTAAGTATCTCTCCATAGAATAAGCCTGGCTTCTTTCCCAGAGACTTCCTTACCTTGGATCCTGACTTCATGACAGGCATAAGCTTTGCCTTCCTCTTTTGTGCCTGTAGGGTTTCTAAGGATGCTCACAGGTTTGCAGCAGCTGAAGCAATTTATCTGTTTAAAAAGCTGGTGTTCTGGAACACACTGAATATGAATGAGATATATGCAGGCAACAATATTCTGAGGAGGTTTTCAGACATGTTGCAGGGATCACTCAGTCTTTATCCTACTGAATTTTTACTTGGGCTTCTAGAAACTTCTCTTCTCTTTCTTGGCCTCTTGTGCTCTTTAGCATCTCTGTTGCCTTTTTAAATATAGTGGCATCAAAAGAAATAAAGAAAAAATAAATAAATATCCAAAGGGTTCTCATTGCACTCATCCCCCTGAGTGTCTTTACACAGGTGCATCCTGCCTCAGATATTTCTTCTCCCACTCAGCCTGCAGGTTTCCTTCTATATCACTCTCAATATGGCCTTGGACTTGTGATTTACACTTCAGATCCCTTTTCTGTACAAGGGAAACTGCTCAGAACATCATCTCTGACTGATCTCCCTGCTGTGGGCCTTTCCCATTCAGTATATTGAGGTACTCATGCCCAAAAAGAGAAGGGCAGGATGGAAGCCTTGAAGTTCCTTTGCAGGTTAAACCCCATGCAGGAGCAGAGACAGCTGGAAATTAAATATTACAGCCAAGAGTGCTTTCTGCTCAGTGGTGTAGCTTCCTCAAAACCTCATGTTTCAGAGGCATTCAACAGATGAGGGTTTGTTTCTCCACATAGTTCTGAGATTTGTAGAAATGGAATCCTGTCCACTCCAGATGGACAATAGATACTGGCTTTAATTCCAGGTATTTGTCACTATGCCTCTATCTCTGAGAACTGATGTCACCATTACATTCTCAGGTGCCAGTTGCCTGTCCTTGTCCTAAAATTGCCATTCCCACATCACTGGCAAGGCTGAAGATTCTTGGATAATCCAGCAGTAGCTCTCTCAGCTTTAGTGTTCAGAATGGCCACACTTGAAAGTTCCAGCAATGGGTTCTCAGATACCTGCCCTCAGGTCCATGGGGTGCCTCTTTGGACAGGTGGTAGGATTTGTCTCCTTTCTAAAACCTTTGTGGACATCAGAAAATGTATTCAGTAACTCAAAGCTGGGGCTTGATTTCCCCCTCATGAGCTCACACACTCTGCACAAGCATAGCAGGAACCTCAGCCCACAGTGCCACAGTTTGTACAAATCCCACCTACCAGCATTAGCAGAACCTTTCCCAGGCTGCTTTTGAGCCTCTGCCATCGGTAGGGATATAATTTGGTACATTTTTGACCACATCTGAAAACACAGCCCAGTTAGCTCATGGAATAAGTGAAGAAATGATAGTGAAGGCATAATATCCCACAGCACCTCAAAAGGCTTCTTCAGCCTGTCACTCACAGATGCACCAACATTATCAGCCAGGAAGGATGCAGAATCCCAAACATTTTTAGGCTTCCTTCAGTTGTTTTGAAGGGCCTTTGTACCTTCTACCAGGAATGCAGCAAGCAGCAGAATAAGGGTCCTTCTCCTGTTAGAAAAGGAGATTTGCAGAACTAGAAAGAGGAAGGGGGATGGGACAGGGAAACGCTTTGCTGGAAAGATGTTTGCCTAGCAACACAAAATCAAAATCTATGCCTGACCTGTAAGAAATGTCTCTATGGGCCCTGCTTCTTTATTTGGTATTCAAGCCAACTTTTGCCCGTATGTGATCTGAAAACACAAGAGCAAACATGTGAAAGAGGAGGAAAAAAGCAA
This sequence comes from Pycnonotus jocosus, assembly GCA_013400435.1. Lineage (NCBI taxonomy): Eukaryota > Metazoa > Chordata > Aves > Passeriformes > Pycnonotidae > Pycnonotus > Pycnonotus jocosus. Next base: position 504,533 of record VWYP01028261.1, on the reverse strand, counting down.
TGAAAGCTGACACTACCAAACCAATGAGTTAACCCAAATTATTAAATGAGTTGGTGTACCTTGGGTTTTTAACTGCTCTCATTTGCCTGTATCACCAAATAGGCTATGCATCCACACTACAGTTTTTCTTCAGGTAATACCATGCCAGTTTGATTACTGCAGCATCCTTGGACAGCAGGTGCATGCTGCAGGAGTCCTCCATGGCTCTAGAGGGGAATTCTGACACTGACAGAAGAATGAATATATCAGTTCCCACTTTGCTAAAGTAGCAGACAGGTTTGGCATATGGTAGAGATTAGGCCTGAAGGATTACAGTACTATTGAACTGAAGGACTCCTAATAAAGACAGTTTTATTTAATTTACAATTCTGCTTCTTACACCCAAGGATACTTGCAGCCTTGGGTATTTTTTAGAATTGCTCTCAGTATTGGAAATGGCCCCAGAGGTTAATCAAGGAATATCAGGCAGACTGTCTGCAGCAATTTGACTCTTCCAGGCATGACCAGGGCTCAGCTCAGCTCAGCCTGGCCTCCAAGAACAGATCCACTGGGTCCCTAGGGCTTTGCAGTGAGGTGGGTAAAGGTAAAGCTAGCTAATTAGCTGCACAAACCCACTCTCCACAGCTGGTGCTGGGTGCTGTAGGGTTGCCAAGAGCCAGTTAGGCTCTCCCAGCCCATTGCCTCACCCAGAACTGTGTGTAAGGGCATGGGGATGTATAAACAGAAAGTTTAGCACTGGGGTATGATGGGTTTACCAATCAGATGGATGCACCAGAAGCTGGCTGGTCCCTGTGCAGACATGGCCTGGATCTGAGTTGGAGAGCTAAATCAGTCCCTGTATTGAACTGGTAGTGGTGATACAAGAAACATTTTATCAGTACAGTACCTCCACTGCCAGGGTGTCCAGCACTCAGGAGACACTGGCTGTGACTCACATATGGTGGTAGTGGAGAGAGCTTACATCAAATTCAGTGGCAGCTGTACCTGCTTCTGCCACGGCCAGCCTTGATCCTGGGCATCCTAGGGAATAAGCCCAGCCTCTTGTGCATTTCTTTCAAATTCCCTTTTGCCCTCTTCTGCCATTTTGTTGTTCCTGTGTTAGCCAAGACCTAGTTTACTAGGGCTCTTGATTGGAGACTTATTACAGCTTATTTCTGTCTGCCTTTCTTTAAAGCCAGCTGAACATACCCAATGCTCTTCCTCTATGGTAAGACCGAAAATCCAGACCACCCTCCCAGCTTCTGTGACACTCTTTCTAACACACTCCTTTTTTCTCTTCTCCGTGATCACGAGTTCTCTCTCCAAGCCCAGCCTAGTTATTTGTGCATGAAGCTGCCATGTCGTGTATTGGTGTGAGTCTGGTGTTCACATGAGCTGTGAATATGCTGCACATGTGTATCTCTTGTGCATCCTGAGCTTTCCTCTGGTCGAGTTAACTGTCGTTCTGCCTTCTAATGAATCACCAAGAGAGAACTGGACCTGGTAAGATTTCTTGTTAGCCACAAACCGTGTCCCTGTGTCACCATCAGTGTGACCTGAATGAGTTTGCAGCGTGACTTCATGTCCAAGCCTCCAGAAAAGAAAGGGTTGGGACACCAAAACTCCTCTTAGGAGTGATTCGTTATAACATTTGAGTTCATATTTTGCACAAAAATAAAAGAGTAAGTGGTGCAATGGTGCACAAAACACTGCTGCCTTGGTGTGCAAGGCACTTCCCACACCACCCCCACAGAGCTGCAGTAACTCCAGTTTCTGGATTGCCATCCTGCAGAATCCCCCTCCTCTGCAAGGACACACCTTCAAAAAACTGGATGAAAGCCAGGAGGAAGTGAGCAGGGCTACTCAAGCATCAGCTAATCTATAGACACCTAGTTTTAGAGTGACTGTAATCTTCTGAGGCATCGCTGAGTTTTTGGCTAAGTGGTTTGATGCCAGTAAGTTGCAGATTTGCGTCAGGGAGGGATTTGTTCTATTTTGTCTGCTGCTTAGACTTTGCCTGCTCCAGGATGCTAGGAGGGCAGAGATAAATTCTGCCTACAGTAGCTGCCTCCTCTCAGCAAGGAAGGACAAAGGAATACTAAAACCTCTGACCAGACCCATGTCTCAGCCTTTCTGCCACCTAAAGAGCCAAGCCAACAAGAAGCACAGCGGGTAGAATAAGAAAACACTGGTTTTTTAGTCACAACCACAGCAGGATTGCTGTCCAGCCTCTAAATTTGGACCTCAGCTCTGTTTTAGATGCTATTGGAGCTTGGTTTCTACAGGACTGGAAGAGGTGTTTGACCTTACAGTTATCCCTCTGGGGGTGTAGCACTGAGAGTATTCAGTGCTGTGATTTTCGATTCCTTGGAGGCCACATTCCCTCCTTCACCTCAGAGCAACTCCCTCCAATTCACTGAAGCCCACAGCCTGATGTCCAAGTAATCAAACAAGGATGAGGTGAGGTGTAGGGGGCACTCAGGCTTTTCCTTGACACAGCCTGTTTCCCTAATCTTTTTCACCCAGTTACTCCACGGGCAGCAAGTGTCAGCCTTTGGTGCAGACTGGAGGAAGCTACCTGGTGACAGACAGACAGACAAACTGCAGCTGGGTGCAATCCTGGTCAGCTGGACATGGTGCTGAGCTCTCTGTGTGAGCAGGGGTCACCCCCAGCACACAGCTGTGGCCCCTGCATAGGGACAGAGCTGAGCCCCAATCTGCTCATCCTGCCTCAGAAACAAGAGCACACACAGGTACACATCTGGACATTTAATCCCAGAAACATCAACCCAGGCTGCTCCTGTGCCTTGGGTTTTATCAGAAGCAGACAGGCAAGCAGCTGCTGTTTTCACTGCCCAGTGACAGGAAATCCAAAGGGTCTGTTCTCTCTTGGTTTACACAGTGGTGAGTAGTTAACAGCAGGGGTGATCTGCACTGTTTCTTCCTCCTAAATGTTGCTCTTTCGGCGGTGTTTAGACTCAAACTGCAGTCTTTGCAGCCTGGGTGGGGACAGAGAGGGGGGTTTCCATGCACTTTGCCCCACAGCAGGTCAAGTGGCAGGGTGACAGTGTTATCTCCCCCTGTGACAGGAGGTCACATTCCCACAGCGCTGCTACCGGAAGGCACCAGCTCCACAGGCTTGGCATGGTATTTTAGGGGGTTAATAAACTGGAAAATATGGCATTTGCTGTGCCCTTGAGCTAGGCAGTGAGTCCTTTGCCAAGGCCAGGTGAGCCTGCTGCTGCAGCAGCCTTCAGATGGATGTTGCCTTCACACATGTGAAGGCTGAGGAACGTCAGAGCTGGTTACAACCCCAGGGGAAAACGCTTAGGGACAAAGCAGATGCTGTGAGAAAAAACAGGCCAGAAGAAAGACTATTTTAAAATACTCCACGCTTGAACAGTAGCAGCGAGGCCAAAATAAAATGTTTTAAAAAAAAACAAAAGTCAGCGTTCAGACTGTGGGAAATACAAAGGGGTCATGAGAAATGAGAAAGGCCCAGCAGTGGGAGAGAGTGACCAGGGCCCAGCCTGCAGGAGCACTGCCACAGCAGCACAGGGGCAGCCAGGCTGGCAGCAGTGCCACTGACACCAGCACACACCCTGCCCCCGTGGGGTTCTGCATCCAGGGGCAAAGCTGGGACCTGCTCCCGTTTCCCAGCAGAGCAAGCAGCACGTGGCAGGTGCCCAACACCAGATGCACCAGAACCGCTGGCTGAGGCACTCAGTGGGGTGAAACACTCAGGACAGGCCAAAAGGGAAAGTTCCTTTCTGATGGGAGGAGATGTATTAGAGGGGTATAAGGATAACCTATCCCTAATCCCTGAAAGCCCAGGCAAACTGAAGGGAGAGGCTGATGGCCTTGAGAGCCCCTGTAGAGCAGCCTCACCACCACGGCAGACAGGGCAGGCTGCAGCAGCCTTGGCCTGTCCCTGGGGAGAGTGGAAGCCCAGGGAGCAGAACCAGGACAAGGAACAGTGCAGTGAACCCTCGGCGTAGCGTCCTGTGTGGCCCAGTGCCCTCGTTGCTCTCGTGCTGTTGTAACTCCTGCCTCTGTGCCAATGGCTTCCAGAACGCAGAGGAAAACTCTCGCATCTCAATCACCTTCTTCCGGCTCTTCCGCGTGATGCGCCTGGTGAAGCTCCTGAGCCGAGGGGAGGGCATCCGGACCCTGCTTTGGACCTTCATCAAGTCCTTCCAGGTATTCCTTCATTCATCTCTAAGAAAGACCTACTCCCTTTTGATTTCCCTTGGTGGCCTCTCAGGGAGAGGTGTCACCCCAGTGCCTGAGCTCAAGGGCGCCCAGGGACAAGTGGCACCAATGAGTCAAGTAAACAGGACTCGCAGGGAATGACTGCCTGGGTATGAATTTCATCCTTAAAAGCATGAGTAATTGCTTGAGACCCTCCTGAACACCCTTAATAGTTCAGTTCAACTCAATTACTGCCTGTCTGTAACCCTTCGATCCCATCTATTTTTTTTTCTCCTTATTTGAGCTGTATTTCATATGTGTAACTTTAAGTGAAATACACAGCTATGGGGGAAGGCCTGGGTCTCAATTAAGTTTCCTTTAAGCCTTGTTTTCAGGATTTCCAGTGAGTATTAGAGGTGTGTGGCCTCCATACTTTCATCCAGGAAGAATTCACCTTTTTAGCCCTACTCTTTTGAGCTGATAACAATGCCAAGTTATTAAGTTGCTGCTGCTTTTTTCCCTGGAGACAGATCACATTTCAGTGGTAGGTAAAGTTCCAGAGTAGATAGGAGGAAGTGAAGGAGACCAGACTGGATAAGAATAATCACCTTTGGAGGAAAAGAAACACCACAGTTATTTGCTAGGAAAAACCTAGACACAAATAGTAGAAATGATAGTTAGAGATGAAGCATAGCATATCCCTGCATTTTAAAAGTATGTGACCTGGATTTACTGGACCAGCACAACCTGGATGTTAGCTGGGGCATATCCAAAGGAAGTGGCAGAGAAACACAACACAGGAATACAAATGGTGGCCTAAGCATGAGAAAATATACAGAACACACCACTGGACAAAAGCATGAAAGAGTAACTCGTGCAACACACAAGTCTTGAAATAGCAACTACATACCCATCAGACTGAGGCTGTAAATGGTCAATAGCTTTTGTATTGACTCAAATGGAAAAGGAACTGACCCACACTTTAAAACTTAAACCTCACCAGCAAAAACACAAGCTGGGACCAAAGCCTGCAGCACTGCTGCTCATTGCAACTTCTGTCTCTTCTCAGCAGAAGTAGCACACCAGGGATCAGCACAGACTTTTTTTTGTGCTCTCAGTGGTCCTGCTAGCCAGACCACCAGCTGATGCAAAGGACTAATTTTGCACACTCCCTGACTGCCAGAGGACCTAACCCTGCACAGCAGGTTTTTGACATATCCATACCATAGTGACTTTTTCCATTGCCTGCAGAGTTGCCAACTTCCAGGTTGTTATTTGAGCAGTGCCACTGGGAACCATTTTGTTTGCATGGGTAGGAATGAGATTCCCTTGGCACAGCTCAGCCAGCCCTGATGCAGGGGACAGAGTCACACTTTCCAATTCCTGCTTCTCTTCCCCTTGCCCCTGTGCCCCTCCAGCCTCTTTAGCAACAGCTCATGGCTGGAGAGGAGGAGATGGATGGGAAAGGGAGCACCTGGCACTTCCCTCCAGTGACCTTCAGCCCTCTTCAATTGGAGAGTCACTTCAGGCAGGGTTGTAGGGTGGTGGGAGAAAGTATGAGGGGAGGGATCTTCCACAGCAGGGGAGGGGAAAAAAAGGCATCATTGCAAGCAAGTGCCTTTTCCCTTGAAAGCCTTTAGCCATTTATAACATGGAATTCTCTGCTCCAAGCTCCTCCTCTTCCAACTACAGGGAGGCTCCTTTGGTAGCTAAGAATAGCCACTATGCTGCTCCTAATTCAGCCAGTACCACTGTCAGAATGTGAGATCCCAGCTGACTTTGGCAGAGGCTCTCCAGTGTCCCCACATGCTTCCAGGAAGCATTTCTGCCCACACAGGGCAGCCTGATAAGCAGCAAGCTCATGGAGTTAGATCCCGTGGTGGCTTCCACATGCCCTGTGCATGGCATGAAGGGCTGACATCCAAGCTGGGGCACTGGCCAGAGCAGTGGGAAAATGCTCAGCGGGGTTTCCGTCTGCAGAGACAGCAGCAGAGTCAGGCTGGGGAGTGGGAGGAGTAGGAAGTGAGAGGGTGCCGAGGGCACGGCAGGGCCGTGGGAATCACAGGGACAAAGTGGTAACGCCAGGGAAGGACAGAGCCAGAGGAGGACACAAGTGCAGGATATGGGAGGTAGGGAGCTGAAGAAGCCTGGGGAACAAGGGGCAGGGATGAGCAGGAAGGTGCATTAGTGGAGAGGGATGGACTGAGCAGAAGAACATGAAAAGGAAGTGCAGGGGCAGACAGATAGGAGGGAAGACACTTCCCCATCCCCATTTGGATGGGAACAGAAGTACTGCCAGAAAGCAGAAGCACAGTTAAGGCTATACACCTCAGGTCCTGCCTGGACACTATCCCAGGAGCTCTTAGGTATTGTGTGCATCAAGTCCCAACTAAATCATCACAAAATGTTTGGAGTCCTGTTCTGAGCTGGTGGTCTCTTCAGTGACATTGTGGGGCAAACATACCGAATTCTGTGGCCCCCTAAAAAGCCCAAGGAATCTGTCCTGAGACTCAAGACATTGTCTAAAGGATTTGATAAATTTTTTTTGCCATTTTAATATTTGGATCTCTTTGAGATGATTTATGCAGATCTTATTCAAATCTCCATGATGGCCAGTGAAAATATTCCCTTGATTTTTCCTGCAGGATTTAGTTGTGTTGAATTTAGGATTACAGCAGAGTTTGGGTTGGAAGAGACACTAAAGACCACCTAGTTCCAACCACTCTGCCATGGGCAGGGACACCTTCCACTAGACCAGGTTGTTCAGAGCTCCATCCAGTTTGGCTTTGAACACTCCTGGGGATGAGGTAGCCACAGCTTTTCTGGGCAACCTGTTTGTGTCTCACCTACCCATATAGTGAAGAATTTCCTCTTAATATTTAATCTAAACCTGCCCTCTTTCAGTTAAAACCATCACCCCTTCCCCTATTACTGAATGCCCTTGGAAAAAATCCCTCTATGTCTTTATATGAGGCCCCCATTAGGTATTGGAAGGCACTCCAGAATCTTTCTGGAGCCTTCTCTTCTCCAGGCTGAACAACCCCAACTCTCCCAGCCTGTCTCCATAGCAGAGGTGCTGCAGCCCTCTAATGATGTTGTAGGCTCCTTGTATTCTGTGAAATTGGATGTTGAAAACCGAGATCAGGGACAGTGTTCACATTTTCAGAGTGAATGCATACACCCACTTCCTCTGAAGAAAATTCTGAAAGCCTCTGGTCCATCTGAGTGCTAGATATTTCAAAAGATTCCTGCTCAAAAGCCTGAGTCCATGGAGTCCCGAGCCCTTGATTCCTGTTAGTGGTGGAGGAAACTGGCAGCACTCAGCACTTGGGTGATTGCACTGACCTCTTCCTTGGGAGGCAGCTCTGCATATCAGGGCTCTGCATTTCCTCTTCAGCAGCTGATCACCAACACTCAGTGCATGGCAGACACCATCAGGGACACCTAACACTGAGAGGGAAGGTGCTGATGCTGCTTTAGGCATGTAGGGTGGTACCAGCCATTGTAGCAAAAGCCTTGAATTCAGATTTCAGCAGCTGTTGCATCTTTCATTTCACCGTACTAGATCCAGACAAATATCCATTGCCATTAGTGCCAGAGTAATGCTGGCTGTGAGAGTTTTCTCCTTATGGTAGGCAGCTGTAGACACTGGGGTTTTCCCTCGCTTTCCTGGCTCGGTCAAGGGCGGGAGTGATGGGAAGGCAGCTGAGATCCATCCATCCATCCATCCATCCATCCATCCATCCATCCATCCATCCATCCATCCATCCATCCATCCATCCATCCATCCCTCCATCCCTCCATCCCTCCATCCCTCCATCCCGCACGGCACGGAGCCGATCCCGCGGGGCTGGGCGGGTTCCAAGCGTGGGCCTGTAGCGGCATCTAGTGGCCACCTGCCCGCACTACAGAGCGGCGCCGGGGCCAGCCCCGCGTCCCAGAGCCAGCAGCACGAACCAGGCAGAAACACAGCGCTCTCTTTTTCCCTTTCGTTTCCAGGCTCTCCCCTACGTGGCTCTTTTAATCGTGATGTTGTTCTTCATCTACGCCGTGATTGGGATGCAGGTGAGTGATGCTCAAAGAGCTCGGCTGTGTCTGTCTTCTGCTAGAGCATGGGAACAGGCTCACAGGGTGGCTAGATCAGTGTGTGGTTGTGGGGGCTTACAGCGGTGTTTTCACCCAGTAAGGTGAGATGGCAGCTGGAGAACCCTGTCTGGCTGGGTACTTCCAACAGCAGCACAGCACACTCCAGAAAAAAACGCAAGCAAGCAAACAGGCAAAAAAGTATTGACCCATTTAATGGCACAACACAATATGCAAACAGTAAAAAGACCACGCCTGCTCTCCACCTTCTTGAAGGAATGTCCACAAAGATTTACAGCCTTGCTTGTTGGTTCAAAACAGTTTTTTTTAAGTGGGCTTATGGCCATGCTACACTGAACAAACCAAAATGTTCTCTTGCATCTCTTTCACACTGGCATGACTTCCACTGAGTTGTAAAGAGCAGCTTTTGATCTAAACTCATGAAGGTAAATATGAACTCAGACCCAATGTGCCAACACTCAGAGTTTCTCCAGGAAGCTGCATCAACACAACATCTTACTCAGTTTGCTTGGAATCATCCTGAGCATTCACCTGTGCAAGGAACTGATGTTGCACAGAGACCATTGAAGACAGCACATGATACAGGCACAGTCTGTGACACTCCCAGCCTCATTTGCTGTGCTGCTTTTCAAGCTAAGCTTCACCTTCCACTTCAGTGTTAATCAAAGTTCTCAGACATCTGGGACCAGAGGCCACAGTACAGAAAAGCATGGCATAATTGCTTCCAGAGGTCTTCAAACACGACAGGCTTCTTGGTTTCACAATGACAACAGAATTTGTGACTAAATTCATCTGACCTTTGTGACCTTGTTTTGTTTCCTATTATTACAACCATATCTTTTCACAGACTCCATCTACCCTGCCCCACCGTGAAAAATAAAATTAATGTTTTCATGAATTGTCACAGGTTATCTCAATAGCCCCAGTAATCACAGCTGTCATTTACTCTACTAGCTCATACTGTAAGCTTGCCAGTTTTGCCTTTAATACCTAAGATGGCCAAGATCTTACAGAGGTACCTGTGCCATACAGAAAATCACTTTGGAGTATTAATCTGGTATTACATTGCTGTACAAAGTATTATAAGTGGCTTCCCACACAGATGGAGTCTACAGTGATCAGGGCACCACCAGGGCCAGATGCTTTATGCTGTAATTCTACTCCTTTTTGTGTCAGCTAGTTCTAAGTTACCTATTTAACCTTTGGCTTACATTCAAGCTTCTGTTTAAATCACCTCAGCAGCCTGAACATCATACTTCTGTCTTTCACATTGGTCTAGATTACTAGGTTGCTTCATGCCTTCATGTCTTCTAATAAGAAAACCAACTTTTTCCATTTTCCCTGTTAGCCCAGAGCCCACTGACCTGTGATTTTCACTTTTTGTCCAAATGGCATCTCAGACATTTTGTGTGCAGCTCTCTTGAATGTGCTGACAGACAGAGTTCCCTCACACATAGGGATGCATAGGAAGGCAAATCATCCCTCACTCCACTAAGCTACCATGAAAGACTAGATGTACCAGAACTGATAAAAGTATCAGAATTTCCCATATAAAGGAGACCTACTACTTTATGTCAGCTACTGCCACGTCTTGGAGCGTAACAACATTCAAGCCTCACTACCTAATGTGCTCAGGTGGAAAAACTCCAGGTTGATGCTGATGGATGAAGCTGCTCATACAATGGCCCAGGAGGCACAAATTGGAGAGGCCGTGAGGGAGGACCCTCCACTCACAGCTCCTCTCTGGTACCTAATGCAAAACACCCACAGCAGCTGCTGCTAGTCATCATCCTGTGTGAGGGAGGCTGCAGGGTCCAAAGGGAAGATCATGGGAAGTTCCCTTACCTACATTTGCCTGAAATGAAAAATACGGGCTGCCTCGGCCCAAACTTGGTGCAGCTGGATCTGTCAGTGCTGCCTGTGGTGTGGGGCTGGCCAGGCAAGGGAGGACTCCTGCATCCATGAGGAACCCCTGAGGAAAACTGTCAGGTGCTGACCCTCCCTCCCATCTGGCAAGGCCATCCCACCATTGTCCCCGTGCTCCTCTCCACGTCATTGCTTCTCTTGGGGTGCTAATTATCAGTGACATTTCCTTGAAAAGAAGCTCGGTGTTCTCTCAGAGCTGCTCTGTTCCCGCTGCTTGTTTTGGCTACAGGGAGATTACGGCTCTCAGCTCCAGAGATCTCTGCCACGTTGTTATCAATGGGGAATAAATAGTCCTGCCTATGCTGTGCAGAGACCTTTCTGCCACACAAAGCTTGTTAAGCTGCCAGTCCCACTGCCTGAAAGTACCACAGCTATCCAAGATATTTTAAAGAAGCCTCAAACTCTGCTGCACCGGGGACTTCACACTCAAAGACAGGCTCCTAGAAAGGTTTGCTGATGGCTGCAGGCTTCGTGCCATGGCTGGATGAACGTGAACTGGTTGGTGTGGCACGGGAGGCAGCTCTAGGGCATCCTTGTCTGGGCAGATCTGGTCATCATCTTCATGCTGCTGCAATCTGGGAGGACCCCTGAAACACCTGCTGATGACAAGCATGACTACAGAAGGGCAGGCACTTCAACAATTCCAGATCCAAGGAAATGCACTTTACATTTCTTTGTGAGGATCCAAGGCCCCCCACAGAGATGGAAGCTCAAGGCTTTGCAGCTGCTGGTCTTTTGCTGTCATTTCCCCCCCTGACAAAAGGAAGAAACCTTTTATTCTGTTACTGATTTCTTTCAGCTGGACTCCCTTCTCGTATGAATGCCTGTTAAAACAAGACCTCATGTCATGTATTCAGTGTATGAATAAGAAAGGACACCTTGTTTTGACACCAGATGCTTCTATTGCAAAACTAGTGCTTTTCTGGTGATAAAGCAGAAGCCAGGGATGCAACAACACATACGAAAGATACACAGAAAATTTCTTTTAATAGAAGGGCAGATCCCATTAACTATCAGAGTCAGGGTGAGGCCAAGAGCTAAGGTTGACAAGAGGTTTGGGGGTTTTACAGGGCTAATCTGAAAAGACCTCTGCTTTCTGCCAGGTGTTTGGTAAAATTGCTCTGAACGATACCACAGAAATCAACCGCAACAATAACTTCCAGACCTTCCCCCAGGCAGTGCTGCTGCTTTTCAGGTGGGTGTGTGACAGCTCTGGATTGTGTCAGTCTGGGAGCACGATTCCTCTGCTCTCGGGCACAGCTTATCTCCTTCCACCCTGTCATGTTCCCGAGGTGAGTAGTAACATGCTGTGCTTCAGCAGGGGAGCCTGGGAGTTATGTCAAATGGAATGACCAGTCCATAAAGTCTCTTGTTACCCCAGCAGCTCAGCCTGGTAATGCTCAGTGCTGGGGAGGGACACAGCTCCTCCTACACAGAAGGAAGGTAGCCAGTTTTCAGTGCTCTCCAATGCTGATATGCATCAAAAACTTTTTTGATTCAAATCTGGCCTGTCTGACTTCTAGCAGGGAAAGGGACATGATGAACTCATGGCCATGCCCAGCTCAGCTTAGCACATCATCCTACTCCAGCAAGGGCCAGGGAGGGGTGCTGAAGGGGTGGGAAGTTGGCACAACTTCAACACTGTCACAATTTTGAAGGACTTTTATATGCAGTCCACAGCCATGTCACACACATCTCCATGATTCTGGTTGGAATGTGACAGCCCTGTACCCAGAGCAGCCAAAGCCAGTCAGAAACACTGATGATGGCAACAAAACCAAACAGAGGAGCAGGATATGCCAGGGGGTGTCAAAGCCATCAGCCTAACTTACTCTTAATTGCCCTCAAAATTCCCATTAATGTTCATGGGATCAGGAACAGGTTGCCAATGTGCCAGTCCCTGTCACATCCAAGGTCACTGCTGTCTTGCCCTGCCCTTTGCCTTGCCCAGGTGTGCCACAGGTGAGGCCTGGCAGGAAATCATGCTGGCATGTCTCCCGGACAAGAAGTGTGACCCCGAGTCGGAGCCGGCCAACTCCACGGAAGCCGATCACTCCTGCGGCAGCAGCTTCGCCGTCTTCTATTTCATCAGCTTCTACATGCTCTGTGCCTTCCTGGTGAGTCCCCTCAAACCAAACCTTCCCTCTGTCACACTGAGCCTCTGCTTCCCCAGACATCAGCAATGCACGGGGCAGGAATGATCTCAAAGAAGGGAAAGCTTCCCAAGGAGTCTTTCCCAGCAGCACCCTTTCAGTGACAACAGCCCTTCCCTGCCTTCCTCCAGCTCTGGGGAATGCTCTGCTTCCAATCCCAATCCTTTGTGCACCGCAAAGGAGCGCTCTTCTCCCCTCCTCCTCAATGAGAAAACCAAATTAGTGTGTCGTGGGCTGTGCTGAGGCTAGCAACGCCTCAGCCACACTTCCCACCTTCCCTCCTACCTTCCTTCTGGCTGCTGAGCGGGTTTTTTCCTCCCCTGCCAGCAGCAATGACTGTGAGAATACACATATCCCACTTGCATCTGCTCCATGGTTGCAACATGGCACTGCTCAGAGCCACAGCACACGCTCTGCAGCTGGCAGCAGTGCCCAAAACTCTCCCAGTGAACAGCAACAGCATTTCAAAAATTTTGGTCTTGGGCCAGAAGAAAGGATTTTTATCTCAGTCCCACTGCCTATCAAAGATAAATCCTATCCCATTCTGCCAGGCAAAGACACAGGTAAAAAAAAAAGCCACAACAGCACATCTAAGGATTCAGAAAATTTGTGCCTCATTCATTTATAGGGAAGAGAAAAATGTAACCAGCTGAGAATATTTCACCTCTGGGCTCTTCCCATTTAAACTGGAGGGCTGGCATGGGGGAATAAAGAAGCTAACCCCAATGGCTTCCTAGTTTTGTGAGTCCAAATCCAGACCTTAAATTGAGAACCTGGTAAAATTCACTGTTCCTTGCCTCATCCATCACATCATTTCTGTTCTTGTTTGCAGATCATCAATCTTTTTGTAGCTGTTATAATGGATAACTTTGATTACCTGACACGGGACTGGTCCATTTTAGGACCACACCACCTGGATGAGTTTAAAAGGATCTGGGCAGAGTATGACCCTGAAGCTAAGTAAGTAACCCAGCCTGGCTATCAGAGCTCCTCAGGAGAACAGGCCCATTATTTTCTGTTCTCTAGCCTCAGTGCAGTAAGTGCTAAGTGCCATGTTCCCCCTGCAAGAACACTTTTCCTTTTTTTCTTTTTTTTTCTTTTTTTCTTTTTTTTTTCCTACAAAATCCCTAAAATAGATATCACCACAAGGTATTGCTGGTCAATCCATAAGCTCAAAGTGCAAAGATGCTCACAGAAATCTCAACATTCTGGCTGCACTGTTACCTGTCAGGCCATTGCTTTGCTTTCTATCAGGGAGACAGAGACTTAGTGAGGGGCAGCAGGAGATTGAGAATAGGTGATTAGAGTCTTGGTTTATTGTTGTATTTGTTTGGGATATCGAGCTGTGACTCTCCTGCTTGACTTTATACTCACAGCAAAGCTGCTGTGCTCAAATCCGTGTTTTCACATGTCATATATGCCCATCACAACCTGTACATTCACATGGCTGCACTACATTGTCTGCAGGGTTATTCACAACAGCAGACTTGCAGGGATTTAAAGTTACACTACAACAACTCACATGAGGGCTTAGCTGACATTCAGTATTATATGCTCTGTTTGACACATGCTTGGGCTTAAAGTGCATTTAGATCCCTGTGGCATTACTGTACAGTTGACAAGTGTAATTGCAAAGCCCCCTTCACAATGCAAAAGAGATTTAGGTGTAAACTAAAAGCAGATCTCTTTAGGAGACAGTGTCGAGACTAATCTGGGCTCAGGTTCTGCCCTGTGTGAGGGTGTGTCACATTACAAGTGATAGTGAATTTAAACACTTCTTCCCCTTCATAGTGACTTCCAGGGCTGGGGACTTTTAACATGGATGGAGAATAAGCAGAGACTTCTAATAAATACACCTTTTGTTAACAAAACAGATGCTACTATTTGTGCTTGCTTGAAGGCAAGACTGCAGTGCTGAAGCCATATAATAGATAGCCACTCGGTTCAGATGGCACCCTGCTCCTCCCTGTTTATAAATGGGAAGCTCTTTTATTCCTCTTCCCCATCCATATTCCGTGGCCCTCCTCTGGTCCTGGTAGCTTTCCTCCCCCCCGAGAGAATTCTTCTTTTGAGAAGCCATTTACCAAACTTAAGAGAAACCTGTGGAGGAAGCTCAGTACTTTGTCTTGTGCTCACTCTAATGACAGCCCCAAGCATAAACAGGTATTAAAAGGCAGTGGCTTGGAGCTATTTATGTGGGAGACAAACCACAAGGAAATGGACCCTTTACAGCTCTCTCCCTGCTATGGGCCTCAGCCCAGCAAGTAAATAAGTAGATATTTACTTTGAGCATGTCAGTGATGGAAAGAGAACTCCAGTTTGTCTGTTCATGCACTAAGAAACTGCGATATTGAAAAGGCTGAGGTCAATTATTGCAGGTTTTGACTCAAGTATGATTGACAGCTGGGATTTCTGCACTAGTAGAAGTTATATGAGTGCTGGGCAAATCCTGCAGAATTGCCAGATGTAAGAGGCCTGAAATAATAATACTTTAAGCTATCCCTGGGCTACAGGGAGCACCAGCATGAGGCTGGAGAGACCTTAGTGACACTTTTAGCTGTAGCTGCACTCTGCAGGTGGGCCAGCAGATCAGCCCTGCTCAGGATGCAGCTCTCACTGTGCTTTCTTCTTTAGGGGACGGATCAAACACTTGGATGTGGTGACGCTGCTCCGGCGGATCCAGCCCCCGCTGGGCTTCGGGAAGCTCTGCCCTCACCGGGTGGCTTGCAAAGTAAGGCATGCCATGGCTCGGGGTGATGCCTGAAGTTTGAGCTTTCATGTTTTTCACATTCTGTGCTGCCCAGGGGTGCAGTTCTGAGCCTCACATTCAGTGCCAGTCAGCTCTCTGCACAGAGTAGGGAGACAAAACAAATCCTTTTCCTGCTGAAGACCAAGGACAACTTTCAGGCCCAAAAGCACAGTGGGCTGGAGGGAGGAACAAGGATGGGACCTCACAACCTGAAGCTGGAATTGGACAATTGAACCCTAATATGCAAATGAACCAAAACTTACAAAAATGTAATACTTTGTGACCGCTCAGCCATTTTGTGACCATTTTGGGTTCACCTTGGGCAGTTGTTTTACACCAAATCAGAGCAGTTGTTTTACACTGAACACCAGTGATGTTTTCTACCTGACCCTGCCTCACTCACTGGGCACATCCCAGCTCGCTGCCCACCAGGCAGAGCCAGCAGCAGCGTGTCTGAACAATCCCTGGGGTGCCCTGGGCCTCTCACCAGCTCCTCTGGGCTGCAACCACCCACCCAAGGGCTGGAGGGTCACCTGCAGTTGGATTGTGCACTACTCAAGGCCATCAGCCTTTTGTGTGGTTGGGAGAGCACATCTGTGCTAAATGCAGCTCTCAAGTACCAAGATCAAACATCTACTTGTGCTGTCATACACCCATCTCGAGACAGACTAGGAGAGATAGAAATAACAGGGCATTCCCATTGTGTAACTAACCCACAGGCCATGGATATTCACACCAGAGGGATGGCAGGTCTGGAGGGCATCAGGAGGACATAAGGAAGAGCATGCCTTAGTCCAGGTGTGGCAGTGTGATTGTTGTCTCTCTTGTCTTCACCCCACAGCGCCTTGTCTCCATGAACATGCCACTGAACAGCGATGGGACTGTCATGTTCAATGCCACTCTCTTTGCATTGGTCAGAACAGCACTGAGGATCAAGACAGAAGGTGAGAAGCTTGCTGACTGCAAGGACACAAAGGTGTTCATGCCAAGGTTCACCCCATTCCTGAGCTGGAATAAACCAATTGGGACATCTTGTTTAAAATGATCCAAATTATTCATATGCAGCACATGGGACAAAAAAATCTATGTAAAGAGGTTTGGAGGAACAATACCTTATAGGGCAAGCACAGTGTTTCCCACTACCTAGGAAGCCAGTGCTTCCTATAGTATCATCTCAAATTATTGATCACATTCTTTACAGTGGTCTGAAAGTTTAAAGTTTTAGATCAATGTCTGCTCACACAGCAATTAAGAGAAGGACAAAGGGCAAACAAACCTCCTCTTTGTACCCTGTCTGCAGAGCTGAGCCACTTCTTGACTGCTGTTGCTACTGATCTTCCAGTCCAGGGGAGAAAAAAAGAACTTGGACTCAAGGGCCTCATCTCACAAAAACTCCTCCTGTGCTTCCATTAGCATGAGTTAACATTACATTGTAGTGACAGTGGTGTTTTAAAGGCAGATGAGAAGCAAAGGGACTGTTAATAGCTTTGCATAGACAGCAGGTACATTTGAGGAAAGCAGACAAGATTTGGGGCTCAGCTTGTCCTCTTTGTTGCACTCTGTCACCTGCTGTAATGAAAGGTATTGGTCCTGAGTCAAAATCTGGCTTCATATATTAATGAGATGGATTAAAAGAGAGTATAGGTCTGTGATTCACAGCTAAACACCTCTGCCTCAGGAGTGGCAGCATTACATTTCAGGCTTCATGGGGAAGCAGTGACCAGCAGAGCTCTACCTTATGGTGCCAGCTGTACACAGCTGAGCCAAAAAAAAAGTGGCAAAATGAAAAAATTATATTAAGGCCTTGAAAGTTGTGCTAAACAGAATTTGACTGTAGCACAAGAGACTCTCCTGAGGAAAAAGCCACCCACAATCCCTGTAAGACATCTTGTGTCTTATGAAACAAAGACCCAAAAAGAACTCAATTTTTTTGTCTATCTGAACCTCAAGAGTTTTAGAGTCATTGCCAGTGAACTCCTGGGAAACCATCTAAAGTCTCAAACTGCTTTTCTTCTTGCCTGAGCAGGATCTTTTAAGTGGTCAGGGCAGGAGTTTGGAATTGGCTCTGCTGGGTCAGATTTCTGCCTTTGATGCTGTCTGTGTGTTGCATCCTCAGCAAATTATTCAGTGTCCCTGTCTTCACTGCATCCTATCACAAGAACTACTGCCATGCAGAGCCCTGTGCAACACCCTCAGGAGCCTTGGTGCTGGGGAGAAATAGAAAAACTGCAGGAACAGCACCTTTAGGAGGGCAAGATACTGGTTTCAGACACCTAGAGAGAGAAGAGAGGAGTTTGAATGTACAAAAATCAAGAAATAAAACTGAAGGTGACTCATTTGAGAGGAAATGGGTATCTAGAAGGAAAGTCACCTCCCTACCCAGAGATAGCTATGCATATTTAGGAAGAAGACCTCTTGCTGTGAGGGAGCTTTAGGAACGGTCTGAGCATCTCTTGGCCCAAAACTTTCCACTACTGAAAACACTCTGATATTTACCTCCTGAGATTTCCATGCCAGACATTAAATTGCTCCTCTGCAGGGTCTGCTTAATTCCTGTCTCTGATGATTTTCACCCTGCAGGTAACCTGGAGCAAGCCAACGAAGAGCTGAGAGCAATAATTAAGAAAATCTGGAAGCGCACCAGTATGAAGCTGCTGGACCAGGTGGTGCCTCCTGCAGGTGGTGAGTGCAGGATCTTGTCCCTGTCTTTGAATCTCTCTGGTTTTTTCCTCACCTGTCCTGTCCTACTGCACCTCGTGAGCTTCAGGTGGAATAGGGGGGACAGGCTTTCTTCTCCAAGCTATCTGTATTTCATCAGGCTGAGGTCTGTTCTGTACTGACATGAATATGCTGTTCTTACTGCTCAGAAATCAGGGACAGAAAAAAAGGTGCATAAATAGGAGTTGGTGCATAGGCATCCAGAGTGGCACTCACTGGTGGCCCCATAGGCACAAAACAGCACCTGGCAGGCAGCCACCAGAAGCAGCCAGAGTCCTGAGACTTGCTCAGCCTGCTCTGAAGTCAATGGACCGTGTCTTCTAAAATTTCCAGTGGTTTTGCAAAAAGGAGGAGAGCTACCTGGAGAAAAACATAGCACATGTTTTGGCTGACTGACTGTTTTTATTGTGTGGGAACACAGCTGAGACTGCATTTCAGGGGAGAGGTGATCTTCCCTGTTCACTCACACCCATGTTAGGCACAAAGGGACAGAATTCCAGTGCAGAGAAGGGTCAGAGCAGGCCTGGGATGGATGATCAGTCAGATGTTGTTGGCAAGCCAGCCTGTGAATAAGTCTTCCCCCAGGCTGTCACAAGACAGCAGCATGTGTTGACCCAGACTGGGAGGCTGTTGCTATAACCAGATCCTTTGTGGTTAGCCAACACCAAAGGCTGCAAAGGTCAGATGTGCTCCTGCTGCAGGAACTCTGTGCCAGCAGAGCCACCCTGCCCTAGTGCCACCTGCACCTCTCCTCCTCACAATTCACAGCAAGCTGTGGCTGAGGAGCAATCCCTTCCTTCAGCCCTGCATCCTGGCACCATAAAAAAGCAGAGATGGACTGCAGCGCCCAGAATTTCTGCAAGGCTTACACGAGGAAACACTGATAAATCAGCTGCTCATTGATTTTCCCTTTTCACCCACCCCCTCCCTCCCTTTGCAGATGATGAGGTGACCGTGGGGAAGTTCTACGCCACTTTCCTGATCCAGGAGTATTTCCGGAAGTTCAAGAAGCGTAAAGAGCAGGGGCTGGTGGGGAAGCCCTCGCAGCGCAACGCGCTGTCCTTACAGGTGACAAGCGGGCCCCGAGTGCCATGGGGTGGTACCATAGAGACAGGCTGCCCCACTTCCCTCCTCAGCCATCCTGGGGGTTGCAATGGGCTATCCCTACTGGAAAGGAGTTCACAGACCCCTTGGATTATCACACCAATTCTTTTGGATAAATACCTGTGTACCGTGGGCTCACAATCCCTTAGCTCTGGAAGTGCAAGGCACAGGTGAGGCATCATCACAATTTATTGATCTGCCAGTAATATTTGAAATTTGGGATCCTTTTAGGGAACTGGTGTGAAGTGTCCTACAGTCATTTGCTTACTCCCACCTACATTTGACCCATTCTGAGAACATGTTGCCAGGAGGCAAAATCACTTAAAAAGCAAAAAGCATACCTGGATGCCAAGGCCATCCAATGGACAGGACTCTAGGGACTGGGATCTGTTCCCTACTGTGACACATGTTCACTGAGTAGATTACCAGGCTGTGTGACAGAGAGAGAAAACCCTGTTGACTGTACAAGCAGTACTATTTATGTCCCTTGAGGATACATTTAGGAAAAAGGGTGACGCTGGAGTTTCAGCAAGCTGAAAAGTGCTGTGATGTGGGCACGAACAGAATGAGGCCTCAGTACACCCTTTGGAAGAGACTCTAGTCAGTGAGGGGTTTGAGGACTTTGCAGGTCCAAACGCCAGAAGCTTAGTTATTAAATCTATATTTAAGCTGCTGATTAAACAGAAGAGATATTCTGAGGCACCAGAGTACATGGTTCAGCTGGAACCGTAGCTGCTCTAGAGCTTCTGGTTGCAGATGTGAGAACCTAGAGTTGAAAGCCCACAGTCCTGCTTAGTCAAGCCTGTGGATTTATGTCTATGCTGTGATGAAGCCAAGGACTTGCAACAAACATTCCTTGGTATTGCCAAGAGTTTCTCTCTCTCAGAGGTGGAGATGAAAGAACAGAATTTGTTGGTGTTTCTCTAGGAGCTGGGGGTGCTGTGTTAACTAAAGGGGCTCCACAGTGTTTAGGAAGGAATGGCAATGCTTTTATCTCTCCTGTGCCCACTCGGAGATATGAAGCTCTATAGTTTGCTGTTTTGCAGGCTGGTCTGCGCACACTCCACGACATCGGGCCAGAGATCCGACGAGCAATTTCTGGAGACCTGACAGCTGAGGAAGAACTGGACAAGGCCATGAAAGAAGCTGTTTCTGCTGCCTCTGAAGATGATATCTTCCGGGTAGGTTCTGAAGGAGTTTGCGAGCTGAGGCTGAGCTCAGAGTGCTACATTCTCTTTTGTTCATTCTGCATTTCAGCTGGGCCCTCCTTGTTTTGTAGATCTTACTAGAAAACAGTGGTGGACCTAGATCCTTAGTGAAAGGTCCTAAGGTCTTTGCAGAGTTTCATCCCAATTCCTTTTCTCAAGGGAAACTTCTCAGTGGAAGATTCTCTCATGAAACCTAAACTAAGGAACAGATCAGTGCAGCCACCTTGCAATCTGCAGAGCAGCAGCCAGGCACGCTTTAGTGTTTTGTTCACTCCTTTCAGTGGCACAGGTAGCATCCTTCCAAAAAGCACACAAGCACCCAACAGATCTCCTATGGAAGGAGAAAATCTTCTGAGCAACTTAGCTAAATCTTTTCTTTCTTTTTTCATTCCTGTTTCTTATAGTTATTTTCTTTGGTAACTTTTCCTCTCCTTTGACATTTTCCTCCTTTCTTTACAGAAAGATGCTGTCAGTCTCTTTCATTACCCACCATCCAAACAGCACATGACTGGCTCATTAAATTTCTCTTCATTTCTTCCTCCAGGTGCCTAATAGTTTCTGGTGCTCTTCTCAAATTCCCCCTCATATCTAAATATGGGGAAACCAGACAGCAGCTACCTGATGGTTCTTGCGTCTATACCCCATCCTGGACTCCCAGGACTGGTGGGAGGTGTAGATACACCTGCCAGTCTTTTGAAATCCCAGCCTGTGTGTTCCTAGTCTCTGTGACAGAGAAGTCCTCACATTGCCTTCTGGAACAGAGAGCACCGGTGCCGTCATGCTCACTTTGGTCCTCACTTTTTTTCTCTCAAGAATAGTCTAAGCAGGAAAATACCGGGGCCCTTGCACATCTCACTCACAAAGGAAAAATCCTTTCTGTTTCTCTGACAGAGAGCTGGAGGCTTGTTTGGAAACCACGTGAGCTATTACCAAAGTGACGGCAGGAGTGGGTTCCCCCAGACATTCACCACCCAGAGACCTTTGCACATCAATAAGTCTGGCAACAACCATGGAGATACGGAGTCTCCATCTCACGAGAAGCTGGTGGACTCCACCTTCACTCCCAGCAGCTACTCATCTTCAGGCTCCAATGCCAACATCAACAATGCCAACAACACCGCCCTGTGTCGCTTCCCCAGCCCACCCAGCTACCCCAGCACTGTCAGCACGGTGGAAGGCCATGGGACCCCCTTGTCACCCACCATCTGCGTGCAGGAGGCTCCCTGGAAACTCCCATCCAAAAGGTGAGTCTCCCAGCAGAGAGGGAGCCAAGGGAGCAGGTGTTGGAAGGTGCATGCAAACACCAGAGCACTGCTGCTGAGCTGAAGTCACTCCCAGGCATTGCCCAGCCTGCAGCCCGGATTGAACCTTCTAGTTCTCCACTTGTGCCAAAGCCCACAGTGCAACAGATACACACCAAGTGGCCACTGCAGAGCACCAGCACTCTTACTGACTGACAAACTTGATTGCTTTGGGCTTTATCAGGAAGAAACCTTTGTAAGATCCAAAGTGAACCTTATTTATCCCTCCTTCACCACAGGGAGGTGTTTTACCAGCTGGTAACTGGAGGAGACTGCTCTTCATGTCTTAATCGCCCAATAGGGAGCTTTGTTGAAGTCAGTGGTTTTTCATTCAGCAGGTCACATCCCTACAGAGGTCACCAAAGACATTCTGGTAGGAGGGAGGCAAGGTTTTCAGAAACAAAGCTAAGAAAATCCCCTTCTCTGGACAGTTCTCAGGCTCTCTACACACAGATGACTAACACAAAAGGAATATAATTTTTCTCAGTGGGGGATTTTTTTAATACTTTCAGAAACAGCAGGAAAGAGATGGAATTTTTTTTTTTCAGTGCAGAGAGTGAACAGTGTGAAAAGGTGGCCAAATGCTGCCCCTGGAAAGGACAGAATAGGACAATAAGACAGAGGAACTTCAGTGGGTGTGGAATTGCCCAAGCACAGAGTCCCGTGGTTTTTTGTATTTCACGCCTTCCTGAGGGAGGCCACGGGAGTTGCACAACATGTGTTCCCATCTGTCCTCCTCCCTGCTGACTCGTGCTGCTGTGACACTGCTAATGGGGTGTTCTTTTCTCTCCTTGCTTCCCTGGGCACGTTCCTTGAATTAGGACACATTACTACGAGACCCTGGGACGGTACGTGTTCTGCCTGGGTGTAAGACCCACTCTCTCCCTCCTGTTCAAACTCCAAATTCCCATTAATGCTGAATATGAGCTCTCCCTTTTGGTGTCAGTAGGGCTGAAATAGAGATATTAATCATCAGACAGCTCCAGAAAATACTCCCAACTCAGGGCAAGTAGTGATCCATGTTCTGGCTATTTTCTAGGTTTGGGGTTTTTTAGAGATTCTAGCTGGGCTCACACATCTACACCCTGGCAGGTTCGTACAGAAATTCTGTATGCTGTTGGCTAAACACAGACAGTTTAACAAGAGGAGATGCCAGGTACTGATCTTCTCCCCTCTGCACCTTAGCGGTTTTACTTGCCTCCCCTTTCAGAGGAAGGGCACTGCAGCACTGTCCTACAGGCTCTTTTACACAACCCACATTTCTCCCAATGATTTTTGCTTTAACCAGATCACAAGATAATGCTGCCTCTCCAGCCCCTAAAAGATGAAAAAAAGGAAAAAAAAAAAAAAAAAAAACCAGCCTGCTCTCTTCTGCAAATGCTAGTAAGATGCTGAAATTGTTTCCATACCTCAAAGATTCAAGCTACCTCCAGATTTTACTTTACCCCTCAGAAAACGCAAAGTCCAAATGAAGCGAAATACGAGTGCTGAAATGTGAAACAGAGGGACAGGGAGGAGGCAAGCAGGGAATAAAGGGCTGGCACACTTAAGGCTTTGAACAGATCCTACTGAATTCAGTAGAAGCACTCTGCAGTAAAAAAAAAAAAA
>VWYP01028261.1:466017-481470 GCA_013400435.1 Pycnonotus jocosus | reverse complement strand
AAAAGACAAAAGGTGGAAAAGCCAGCAAGTATGAGAATGTGACCAGGAGGCAGAGGGCAGAGCTGGTGCATACTGAGGGATTTGGGAGGCAAAGGCCACACATCACAGAGATGAGAAGGTTACTGTGGGTGTCCAGGAGGCTTCTCTGAAATCCATAACTGAGTCTTTTGCAACAAGGGAAAAAACTTATTCCTGAGAGGCCATCTCAGATCTTGCTGTGAGTTCAGTGAGGTGCATCTTTGGAAATGTGGTCAAGGTGATGTGCACATTAATGGAGTACAGGTAGTTACAAAGGACAAAATACATTTACAGTGTTGTTCAGCATTGGTTTAAGAAACTGTCCTGTGAAATGTCCTGTGAAAGAGGACACAGACAAAGGTTGTTGCCTTGTATTTGTGAACTCTGTAGCTCTGTTCAGTCATTGATTTTTCCTATGGTGGTTCTTCAGCATTATAATAAACTGAGACAGATGGAGCCTGTCATTCTTGTCTTTGTAACAGGTTGCCTTTACCATCTCCATATCTTGACTTGTCTTTTTTGCTCATTAGCTCCAGTTCCAGAGACAGCCAGCTGGCAATTGTTTGCCAAGAGGAAGTGTCTCAGGATGAGACTTATGATGAAAATTTGAAAGAAGACATTGAGTACTGTAGTGAACCAAGTCTGCTCTCTACCGAAATGTGAGCTTTGCAGCTTTAGTCAAGGTGTTTGGGTGGTTCTTTAAATTAAGGGGGAGAGGTGGGAAGAGGTGACATTTTTCTACAAAAGTTTCAATTTATGGGAGAAGGTCAGAAAGTTTTAGACCACTCAAATATGAGAAAATAATTACTTTTAAAAATGTGGTTCAGGCCTAGAAGTAAAGGATATTTTTCACCTAGGGCTTTCCTTCTCTGAATGAGACATCTGGATCTGCAGGGTTGCCCCCACACTCACTTCTAACCTCCTGATATTCCCAGAGCTCATTTTAGAGGGTTCTCTGTCTCATTGTCTCTGGTTACTGCTCCTGAACCAGTAATAGTTTGAAGCTAGCTTGCCCTTGCATCCCTTTGCTAGCATGACCTTCCTGGCTTCCTTGCTGGAAGAGGGCTTATTCTGCCCAATATCAGCTGCTTTTCTAAATCCCTCTGCTCTCCTTCCCAGGCTCGCATACCAAGATGATGAAAACAGACAACTCACTCCGCCAGAAAACAACAAAGGAGAGGACAGCCGGCACTCTCCGAAGAAGGGGTTTCTGTGCTCCTCAGCTCTAGGTAACCTCCCAGCAGGGCTGGCCTGTGTTTCCTCCACCTTGATGGGGTTCCCACATCTCCCTGGAGGAATCCCAGCTTGTGTGGGCACGGGTGTTGCTGTTTGCTGCCTTCAGCTCATGAGGTCAGGAATCCCAGGGTGTGCAGACAGTCCTGATCAGGCACACAGCTCTGCTGGCTTCACACTGGGCCAGCAGATGAACCTGTGGCTGTTTGGACAGTCCCTGTGATCTGTTTGATCAAGCCTGCCTGTGAATTAGGGCAGTTTATTTGAGAGCTGTAGACTCTCCAAACAATCACCAGGGAGTCACTGAATAGGTGAGCCTTGAGTCTACAGTGCTCTGTGTGTATTCAGCAAGGAGAAATGAGAGATTGTGTCCTTTGCCTGCTACCAGGAACATGCTGAATGTCAGATTAAGTTAATACAACATAAATTTGCCTTCTGCTCTAATTGTACCTGGAGATTTTCAAGTGCTTCACTGTCAGGTGAAACCCATGAATCACAAGGTTTTATGAAAGTATCAAGACAGCCTGTGACAAAATGAACCCTTTTAGGCATAGCATTTTTCAGCCTTTTTCTGAGTATTGGTGTGGTGAAAAAAGGCTCTAAAGGGAGAAACTAAAAAGAATCATGTGTATAAAATACATTTTTACAGAATAACAGTGAAATACTAGGTACCGTCATGTTTAAAGCGAAACTAGTGAATCTTCACTGAAATCCTTCAGGATGCTTTACTGTCCTAACAACATTTATGTTATTTCAAATCTTAAAATATTAAGCAATGACAATTTCTATATCTGTCTGTAAGGCAGTCAGCCCTTGATACAATGCTTCACTAACTACATTCTAGTGAATATTTATATACTGATGTCATTCTCATTTTAGTAGTTGGGGCTTTTCTCTAGAAAGAGGAAATACTTTTAACCTGCATTTTAACAGTCATTCTCTGGGTTATATCATATTTTTCCCAACCCTGAGAAGGCCTTTTCTCAACAGTCCAGTATTATAGACACTCACTGTTTTCAGAATTTTAATTTTTTTTCCTTTTTTGGAAAAATGTCAACAAAATCAAGAAGACTGCAAAATATTTTACTGTGCCATGTATTGAATCTTTAATACTGGATTTATTTGCCATTTTCCAGAAGTAAAGCACTTGATGATAAACATACTTTTCAGTAGTTTCAAATTCCTCATTGAGAGTTCCTTTCTCATATTTAGAAAAGTTTAATTTTATAGCAAGTAAACAATATGACTGTTTCTAAAATCTTTTCTTCCCTTCCTTTCAAATTCTAAAAATGCTTCATGTCTCAGTCACCTTCCATTCATCAGTAAATTCCCCATTGATGAATTCAGCTGCACTTGACCTTGCCATAGACACAGTCTCATGAAATGTGGTGTGTCTGGCAGCTGAGGGGCACAGATCACATGCAAGCAGGGTGCCAGTGTCACCTGAGCAGCACAATGTCCCCGTCTGTGTTGTGTGCAGCCAGCACAGCCACACAGCCTCAGCTGCCACCATCCTGCTGAGGGCTCTGTCTCAGCCACACAGGTCTGAGAGCACTGCTGCTGCTCAGGAGGGAAACCAGCTGCACATGTTTCAAAGGAGAAAAGTGCTCAGAATCCTACCCTGCAGCTTGCTTGGAAGGTAGTGTTGATTGGTTTGTGATGCCTGAGTCCTTTCTGTAAACACACCTGCTTTGGAAAGGGCACGGTGTTCAGGCAAGTGGACAGAGCCTAAAGCATGTGTGTGTCTTTGCTGTATGTCCAGTGGGACTGCACCATAAGAAACTGAAAACAGATTACCTGTAGTGTGCTGTGAGTGATGGACACACTGTGTGTGCTGCTGTTTCAGGTCGAAGAGCATCTTTTCACCTAGAGTGTTTGAAAAGACAGAAAAACCAGGGTGTGGACGTCTCACAGAAGACAGTCCTGCCTTTGCATCTGGTCCATCACCAGGTGAGTATTAATAATTCCTGCCACCTGCAGTGCCCCCCAGAGCATCCCAACCCACTGTTGAAGAACCATTTGGGATAGATTCTCACCCATAGCAAAAACCCAGCTTTTAGCAGTCAGGATTTTTATCATTCCCAGAGTGCTACAGGAATATATCCCTTGGAGTCAGCCACAGTTATCATTTTCTGATGCCTGTGAAAGAATAAAATAAAATACTAGCAAAAAGATGGAAATAACTACCCAAATTGTATGCTGCAATGCAATTACACGCTCTTTGATGGCAGCATGCACATGAATAAAGTGTGCACAGTCTACTTTAGGGTAATTAAAGGTAACCAGTAAGTGTAATTAACCATTTTAAAACATAAAATGATTACATGTAATCAATCAGCTTCTTAAGCCCTTTGTAACTGTGTTCAGCAGCCTAGCAAATGTATGTTTAAACATGTACCTAGATGATTAGCCAGCTGTCAGACACCAAAGGAGATCTTTGTCTTTTGAGTTGATGATGCCACTTCTTGTCACCATAAAAGAAACAGGTGCAAATGGCAGTGCCAGCCTTGCAGGTGTGGCTTCCTGCTCTGTGCAGTCTGCCCAGGCAGGGTAAAATGGCCTTCTTTAGGCTGCCACAAGGGCAGAAAATGCCACACAGCAGGAAGGGGAGGAGTGAGAAGTCAGAAGAGTGAGAGAGGAGTGGGCTTGAGGTTCCCTGGCTTTTCTCACCTCGACTTCCAGAGAGTTATCCTTTAATTCTTGAGCTCCAGAAAGCAATGGTCTGCAGAGAGTTACAGCTGTGGCAGGGACAACCAGAATATGTGTTGGAGCAGGAAGGATTGGTCAGAAAACAGCTTCCCATATTCACCAGAGCACCAACAGCCCTCCTGAGACTTCCTGCCCTCCCACGGGCCAGGCAGAGGGAACACAGGCCTCCCAGCCCTCTCAGCCCACACAGCCAACAGAATCACCTCCCTCCAACCTCTACAAATAAGATGGAGCTACTTCACCCTTCCTCATCCCACCATGCAGCCCAAAACCTGGAGGGAAGGGGCTCTGCCCACACAAGTGTCACTCACCCAGATTGAAGGGCTACCTTGAAAGAGGCACCTGGCTGCCAGCTGACAACACTCAGCAACGCTCACATTTACAAAAATGTTAACCAGCAACAGTGCCTAAAATAAGACCACAGAGTGGAAAGATTGCCTCTGCTAAACCTAATGGATCCTGTTGCCATGAATGCTTGAAGAGGTGTTCTCATGGAATACCTGTATATCATGATATGTAAATTTATTCAGCTGAAGCTCAAAGCAATCCTACAGAGCCTCTTTCAGCTTCTTCAGAACCTGACATTTTTGATAAAACATTTTGTGTTTCTGCCAACAAGCTGAAAAAATGTTTCTGTTGTCCTGCCTGACAGAGCCAGGTCTCTCCTTGAAGTCCTGGCAGTTTAAGGGATGTGCTGAGGCCATCATAGCCAGCAGGGCATGACTTATTCAGAAGAAGTTTTAAGGGCTTTCTTCCTCAGTGAAATTTGATAGGAGTCTGACATCCAGTTCCTGAGAAAGCCTTGGTGAACTTGCAGGTGACTAAGAAATTCTTTTTTCAGTGTCATCAGCACAACATAATTATCAGTTCCCAAGGATTTCAGTGGCAGATGGACTGAGCTTCACTGAACATCAGATAGCTTTAAGTGAGCTGTCTCACTTAAATTAGTCAGTTCAGTCCCACTGTGGTCAATGGAGGGAGGAGAATCACCAAAAGGCAAATTTAAGTCTTGTGTAAGTCATGTCTTTGAGGCAGCGTTTTCAGGCAGGCATTGAAGAGAGGGGAGGCTTGCCAGTGTCTCTCTGCACAGTTAGTTTAGACTAAGCACAGAGCCTTCCCCCAGCCTGAACACAACACAATCCACAGACTTTTGTAGTTTCTGTGCATTTATTTCATTGCTGAGCCATGAGCTCTGTGAGATGAGCTTATGACTCTGACAGTCTTGCTTATAGAACAAGGAAGCAGTCACTATCAATAAGGCATCACATCAGCCCTGTGCAACAAGAGGCCTCTTGAGGACTTTGTTCTAAGAGGAGGCTGGATGACTCAGATGTTGTGTGTATGATTACAGGAAGGACTGGATGGCTGAAAGTATGATCATCAGATATTGATCCTCCCACCAACAGCAGACGCCTTAAAATCCAGTGGTGGTTTTCAAGTTATTGCCAACTGCACACACATCTAAAATTCACATCTGGTATCTGTTCAGGTTCCTCAGTAGACTCTTAAAACAGCAACTGCCAATAAAAGCCTGTGCTATGTGTGGTGTCAGTGGTGGGAAAATGAGCTGTTGTCTCTCCCACTGGAGGAGGTGGTGTTTCTGGCAGCACCGTGGGCAATGAGACTGCATCCCTCCTGGCAGTGCCATGGGAATGGGGCTGCATCCCTCCTGGTAATGCTGTGGGAATAGGGCTGTATCCCTCCTGGCAGTGCCATGGGAAAGGGGCTGCATCCCTCCTGGCAGTGCCATGGCTCCCAGGCTAAAAGAACTGTGATTCGGAAAATTTCCAACCCAGTGCTTGGCACCAGCACAGGGTACACCATTTAAAGGAAAGCTTGCAAAATGAGTTTGCAGCACACAGCCAAACCCTTCAAGGAGCTGGCAGCTGTTTTCACAAGCCTCGAAACTCTCCAGGCCTTTCTTGGATGGTTTCTCCAGCACCTCCTTGTACCAGCCCCACAAGCTCTCTCTCACGTTGTCCCTCCTCTGTCCGCAGGCGTTAGCAGTGGCCGGCCTGAGTCCCCTGCTGCAGCGAAGCCATTCCCCCACCATGTTCTCTCGGCTGTGTGCTACACCGCCGGCCACACCCTGCAACCGGGGCTGGCCGCAACAGAGCATCCCAACGCTGCGCCTCGACGGGGCGGAGTCCTCGGAGAAGCTCAACAGCAGCTTGCCGTCGGTGCACTGCGGCTCCCGGTACCCTGAGAGCGGCGGCAGCCCCAGGAGAGCCCGGCCCGTGTCCCTGACCGTGCCCAGCCCGACCGCAGGGAGCAGCCGACAGTTCCACGGCAGCGCCAGCAGCCTGGTGGAAGCGGTAAGAACGCACGGGCACCGAGGATACTGTGGCACACCCAGCTAGAAACATGGCCCTGGGAGAGCAGGGCACAGGGCAACAGATCCATTGCAATGCACGAGTAGGAGAGCGCTTCTCCCGGCAGGGGTTTAGAAGCATGAATGGGAGAAGAAAACACAGGAGTAAAGAAGGTTGTGTTGGAGGTGTGGCGGGGTTGATGCTGCAGGGTACTAACACATGTCTTTGTGTTCTGGTTCCCCACCTGCTTTTGAAGGTCTTGATTTCGGAAGGACTGATGCAGTTTGCTCAAGATCCAAAGTTCATTGAGGTCACAACCCAGGAGCTCGCAGACGCCTGCGACATGACGATAGAAGAGATGGAAAATGCAGCAGACAACATTCTCAATGGTAACAGCAAGCAGAGCCCCAATGGCAACCTCTTGCCTTTTGCTAACTGCAGGGACCCAGGGCAGGACAGTGCAGGAGAGGAAGAGGAAGAGGTGCAGAACCCGGATTGTAGGATAAGTCAGGAGGAGCTCAAGGACAGCAGGATTTATATCAGCAGCCTGTAGTTGCCAGGGCTGGAAGCGATGCTGGTTTTTTATTTGTTTCAATGTTCCTAATGGGTTTGTTTCAGAAGTGCCTCACTGTTCTCGTGACCTGGAGTAACCGGAACAGCGTTCTTCATTCATTTCTGTTGGGACGAGTCGCAGAGTTGGGTGGTGTAAGAAAGCTTTTCAGGAGCGGATATAACCCCAGCACGTGTCCATGAAGGAAGAGTGAGGAGGAGAAGAAGAGGAGGAGAGCCAGCTCCCTCTTTTTTTCAGTCCCTGCACAAGGAACGACAGCTGCCTCCGGAGCACCAAGGGGAACCTCAGCTTCTTGTGGATGGCCCTAGCCAAAAGGACCCTGCGCCAAACGGGTGTCTTTCAACCTTGCTTGTAAAAAATCATTTTGCACATATTCTGTATGAGCCTCACCGTCTCCATAAAGCCAAGGCCCTTTGATTCGGAAGGAGAGGAAGACTTCTGCTGTGGATTCCCACACGGCCACGGGGAGGAGGAAGCAGGAGAAGCCCGCGGGCGCCCGAGGCGCGGCCCAGCCCTGCCGAGACTCCGGCAGTGGCCCCTGCTGGCCAATCAGAGCTCAGGCGGTCACTCGCCAGCCAATCCAAGCTCAGGCGGTCTCCTGCCAGCCAATCAGAGCTCAGCGCGCCAACTGTGCCAGCCAATGGGCAAGCAGGCATGGCAGCGGGGCTGAGGGGCCGCCGGGCCCGTGCAGAGTTTTTGTTTCGCAGTTTGGTATTTTCTTGAAAGCATGTTGCAGTTTTTATTTTGACTATTTTATTGTTATTGTTATTATTATTTTTGAGGGAGAAGGGAGTGTTTACAGCATTTTGTAATCACCTACCTTTTTTGTTTTGGTTTATTTTCACCTTTGCAGATGTTAAATTGGTTTGATCATGCTGTATTATTTAAACTGGGGGGAGGGTGGTTTCTCCATTGGAATTTGGTAGAAGTATAATGATAGATGAGTTTTACCAACCATTATGTACACTGAGAATTTGTAATTTTATTTACTAGCAACTGAAAACCTTTTTTTTTTTTTCTGTTGTTGTTTTATAATTTAAAGATAGTAGGCAATGCACTTGATATAGTCTTGCACATTTGAGTGATTGATTTGGGTTCTTTTTAGTGCTAAGTGTATCTGTGAGCGTGGGAGCAATAGGAGCGAGTGTGTGTGCCTGTGTGCGTGTGTAAGAGCAGTTCTCCACGCCCGGTTTGAGCTGCGGGAGATCTGTATCTGCGGCCATTCGAATGCAAAAACAAACCACTGTCTCTGCTTTCGAAAAGGGAATCAGTAACTTTGCATTTTCTGTTCCACAAGATATGCAAAAACAATGCAATAATATTAATTTTAAAATAAAATTGTAAGTTGTGTTGGCATTAAAACTGTATAGAAAAAAAATTTACGGGGGTGGGGGGAAGCAAAAAAAAAAAAAACAAACCAGAAGACGTTACGCTTCGATATATTCCGTGTGATGTTTTATTGCATTGATAATGTTTCTGTTGAAGAAACCGTTATACTTGAATTCAGGTCAGTTTCAGTATTTTTCAAATATTTTTTTAAAATGAATTGCAATTGTGCCAAGCAAAGATAATGAATTGAATTAAGTTTGTTTAAAAAAAAAAAGAAAAAAAAAAGAATCACTTCTTGTATATTTTGCTGCATGTCAAGTGAATCATTTCGTATTTGGAATGTGCCAAGCTTTACCTTTGAACTTTTAAGTGCTTTTTTACTTGTGGTTGGGGAAAGGGTACTATTTTTTTTTTCCTTTTTTAATTTGTACGATGAACAAAGTGTACCTGGTGTAAGTAACTATTCTGCAATCCACTGACAGGTTGAACGTTACTGATTTTGCATATCTTGTGTTCATTTTCCTTCTTCCTCACTCCCTTTTAACGTGCACGATTCTTTATCGGTAGAGAATCTTTCTTCCCGAGACTGGGACATTTTATTCAGGCTTTGTTTTCTTTCCTTTTGCTCAGTTCCTCTAAAAGTCTCATCCCACTCAAGGGTGGCAAGAGCCCCAAAGCCCATTTGGCAGATCCATCCTACATGTCCAGCTGGCACCAGCAATTGAAGGAGCAAGGGGCGAAAAAAACTGGCTTCAAAATTATTTTATTGAATAGTTGAACCCTGATCAGTTTTAGCAGGATCCTTGGATAAGAAACGTGAGGATCAGAATAGTTGGCAAAGTAAAGTTATCTAGCCCTGGTCTGGGCTGAAAGCAGAGGGAGAGAGCTGTGGATCTTTATTAGGAGAATTGCTGCAGTCTGGTCAAGATGCAGGTGCCAAGTGACTTTATGGTGTTCTTATGCATGGTCTCAATCCTCTTCCCAGACTTTAGTGGATGGGTCAGGTACTAAGTCACAAAACATCTGGCAGCACAGCATGTCCAGCCACATTTCCTGACTAGTAAGTGTGAAACTCTCACACTGACGGTTGGCCCTGTCCCCGAGAGAGGCTGAAAAAACAGGCACGTATTGTTAGATTTTATGCAACTGATTTTTGTCTAGACTACTGCTGTTTTTTCTCCCTCCTCAGGATGATTCACAATTTTGCAGACCACTTCTGAGTTCTGGGGTGTGATCTGACTCAGAGCTAAACTTTGATTCAAATCTTGAGCTTCTGCAGATGTCCGAGAACACCCTTCACTGCATACATTGATTACCTTATTTTTGTGACACTCTTGTTTTTCTTCTCGATTCTCTGGGCCATAAAGGAGAAATAGCAAAGGGTATTTTTGACTGCGCTTTTCAAACTGGCCAGTATCAGCTCAAGATACCTTGGAAAAAACCAAATACTAGAGAAATAGGAATCCATTTGTACAAGCATCTGTCATCAAAGTCGTAATTCAAGGCTTCCCTGGAGAAAGTAACCAGCTGATGTGGGTCAGTGTCATCATTTCATCCCTGGTGCCTGTATGGAGATGGGCACACACATGTGTCTCCCTGCGAGTTTGCTGCTGCTGGTGCTGATGTGCTCCAAAGGTACTTGAAAGGGAGAAATGCCTGTGCCTGGCTGTTCCTGAAAACACCATGTAAGGGCTCCCTAACTCTCTTTCACTGCAAAGTCCATCTGACCCTCCCAATGGAAGACAGGTGCTCTTCACCCCTGAAAAACAGCGCTTACCTAAATTAGTGGTGACAATGAGCATTTTGGGTGCTTGATAGCTCATCCATTTCTAGGGTTTTTCTTGATGGGAAGATAAATGACAGGAAGGATTGTGCCCCAGCCATTCTTGGTGAAAGCTGATACTCCCTCGGGGGTCAGAGCCTACAGTGGCCAGGGGAAACCCCATTCTCTCCTGGAAGACCCCAAAGACCCCGTAGGTGCTGCAGAGTGGAAATGTATGGCTAGCAGAGAATGCAAATGACCTCCGCAGTTTGAAGGGCAGGTGTTAAATTTAGTAATTGCTGGTGCCAGCTGTGCCAATTTCTCTCTCTGGGGAGGGTGGCTTTTTTTTGTTTGTTTTGTTTCTTTTTTCTTTTTTTTTTTCCATTTGAGGTACTTCCAACGTGCACATTGTGACAGGCCTGAGCAAAGAGCTGCTGCCTCCGGTGAGTGAGGCAGAGTCTGAGGGACAGTGGGAAGGAGGGGGCAGGCTTAATTCCTGGAGTGTTTCCCTGTGTATGGGAGTGGATGGTGGGTACAATCACTGTGCTGTGGATGGAGGCTTTGAAGGAACCGATGGCTGAGAAGTGGCGTGGAGGGAAAGAATGGGGAAAATGATCTGCTGTTTGCCTCTGAGCATCTCTGACTCGCAAGAGGACACTGCAGACTAAAGACATTTCTTATAAAACAACAAACCTCCTCCCTGTATCACTCCTGCTCATAGTCCAGACAGTACTGGGCCAGCCACATCGGGTGCATTTCTTTTTTTCTTCCCTATTTCTGTGTGGCTGACATGATGGGAAAGCAAGTGGAACTCATGATCCAGAGCTGGAGTTTCGTTGTCCACAGACCTTTTGTGCATCATCTGCCTCTTCAGCTGGACATGTGGACGATGATGGTGTCGATGCTGCTGCTACTGCAGGGGTCCCGCCTGTTTTCTTGCCCTGCCCACCCCACCCCAGCACGGAGGGACAGCCAGAGAGGCGCCATGTACAGAACCGCATCTATTTCTGCTTTGTTTTCTGACTCACAACCCTGCCCCAGTGACTACGACAACGACAACAACAAAAAAAAAGGGCAAATGCATTTTTTACATTTCTTGATAATTTCCAAAGCAATGTATCATTGCTTTCTTTAGACTGACGCCAATATAACAGTTGTATGGGTCTCAGCCAGGCTCCTGTGTCTTTTCTGCCTGAGTTTCAGATTGCTGTATGAAATGTATGCGCGTTTGCACACAGACACAACCAGACGAGGTGGTGGCACCCTGAACCCGTGGGGTTGGTCACCTGTGTCACATGTGGAGTTGGAGGCCTTGCTTTGTACATGTAGATGAGAAACCCCAACCCACTGGTCCAGGGAGCTGAAGTAAGGCAGCCCTACTGAGACAGAACTGAGTATCCTGAGATACATCCATGGTCCTGCTGTGACTGTCCCCACAGCAGGGGCAGTGGAGGGGGAGAGGAACACTGAAAGGGGAATTTGGAGCACAACAATATTGAAGTAAAATCCAGTCGGGGTTTCTGATAGCAGTGAGATTTATCAGTTCCCATAATAAAAACTATAGTGCATATAAAGAAAACATTCCAGGCCATCAGAAGTCCCAATTCCCATCTTGCTAACATAAGGCTGGAGGGCACTAGAGGCCAAGGAGATTGTATTGATGCGAAGAATGTGGAAAACAGAACTGAGCCCTGAAAAATTTAATTACATCTTTCCCCCATTTATTTTCTTCTTCAAAGAAGCCTAAGAAATACAATTCTCATAGTTGCACAGGGTTTCTTTTTTTCTTCTTCTGAATGTTGTGAAATTCCTAAAGTTTTATTCCGGGTGAGCAAGTCCAGGGATCCAGAAGGTTTCCAATGGGATCTCAGTTCATGGAGCTTCTATCTCTGTTCCTGCTTTTTTTCTGGAAAGCTGAAACCACTCTGGCCTTGCTGCCACAGCTCCCTGAGGTTGGGTGGGTGAGGGCAGAAGCACAGCAGGAGACATGTCCTGTTCTGAAGACAGATTGGGCTCCAATTGCTTTCAGAAAAGTCAGTAGCATCACACTGGAATGGGGAAAAAAAGCCCTCTTCTGATACAAACTTTAGTGTTCTAGTTAAATTCTCCATTCTTCTCCTCCCCCATACAGGGAACTTAACACTTGAGCATAAAAAGCAGGCCTTCTTTAGGGGCACAGGGCTTGACTCAGTTGCCTAAACGTGAGTGTCCACTGTCACTTGAGACGCCCTACAGTATCCTCTGCCAGGTCTGCCGCAGCTGCTGGGGAGAGGCACAGCTCTGGCCCAGGCAGGGCTGGTGTCACAGCCCTCAGCCCCAGAGGATGGCAGAGATCTCAGGTGGCAGGGGACAATTAGGCAACTTCATCAAGTCCCTTTCTAAAGGGCTAATTGAGAGGAGCAGCACCAATGACTGATGTAATGAGGGAATCTTCATTAGCATTTCCAAGGGCTTAGTCAGGCAGGATCAGGAGCTTGTCTCCACACTCCCATGCTGTTGTTTTTATACCCCATGTCAGGCACTCTGCCTCCACTCCTGCGGCCTGAAGCTGGCAGCGCTCTGCCGGTCTTTTCCTTAGGCCAGGATTAGCGGCTGCATCCCAGGCCCAGGGGAGCAGGGACAGGCCCAGGCGAGAGCAAGTGTCACTCCACTCAGCCACAGATTTTTCTGCCAGCGTTCCAACAGCCCCTTTCCAAAGCTTTTTCCTATTCGAGACAGAACCATAAACTCAGACACCATTTGTTTGCATCATCATTCAGGTGATTAAATACCTGTGTTTTTCTGTTAGCTCTTTCCCAATGAGGCTGAAATGCTTTCAGTATTTTAAGCATCCTGAGTCAGTCTGCTCCCATCTCAAGCACCTAAGTAGACTGGCAGCCAATACTATCTAAACATCATCAACTTTATGATTGCTCATAGAAATGATTGTTTCAAGCTTATTTAGTCTTGACAGTTTGAATGTGGGAAGACTTTGGAGGAGGAGGAGTGAGATTGTAAATATCTCTGACAAACATTGCTGCATCACACACAAAAAAAAGGGGGAGATACATATAAAACTGCCTTAAAAATCAATTCCGAATGATGAATCTCCCTCCAAACAATTGCCGCTTGATAGAGCAAGGGATGAGTCACTTTGGGTGAATTCTGGCAAGAAGTGGTTGGAATCTAGTCTGGTTTCAGGAGCCAAAGTGTAATTTAGGAGCTGATCTCTCACTCAGTCTGAATTCACATCAGCACCAAGGACTGAGCACTGCAGGATCCAAAGGGTTTCAGGTCCGGAGGTACTGTCTGTGCATGGTTTGGGTCTGGCCCGGCAAGGTACTGGGTACCAGTGTCTCCCAGTGACTTCAGGGAAGATGGGGTTCCTCAGCACCTGCTAAGTTCAGTCCCTGGAGCACCATTTCCTGCTCTGATCATCAGCTATAAATGTTGACAAATATAAGTGTTTTGCCTTCATTTGAATTGCCCAGAGCTGTAAAATGACCTCTCTCAAGTACAAA
Source organism: Pycnonotus jocosus (assembly GCA_013400435.1). NCBI lineage: Eukaryota > Metazoa > Chordata > Aves > Passeriformes > Pycnonotidae > Pycnonotus > Pycnonotus jocosus. The sequence continues at coordinate 468,036 of VWYP01028261.1, read as the reverse complement.
TCAGTCCAGATATAAACCTCCTCTCCCACTCTTCCCTACACTCCCTGCCCACCTTCCAGCCCTCCCTTGCACCTCCACCCAAGCCCTTCCCTGTCTCAATTCTTTACCTCCTTCCACACTTTTATATCTAGTTTTCATGAACCCACAGAAATGCTTTTGTAAATACTGCTGTACAGTTTGTAACTGTCATGTAAGCCTGTCATCAGTGCCAGAGTCCGTCTTGCCCTCTCGCACGTTTTAAAATCAACAGAGGAAAGTTAGAGCGAATGGCCCGCCAGTGAGCTATAGGGTCATCTCTGTGTGGGACAAATGTATATTCCTGTAAGATTGCATTTTTATCTAAGGAATGATGTTATTTTAAAATTGCTAATAAATTTCTAAACAATGTCCAGATCTGTTCAATATTGTACATGGTATCAAAACTCCTTTGACATTGCTCCCTCCTACCAGCAGTGGCTGAAATTTAAGACAGCTTCCTGCAGCCCCCAGTTTCCCACTGGCAGCCCTGCTGCAATTCAGGGGCTCTTGTCCATATTTAAGGGGCTGGAGAATGGTCTGGACAGCCACAGCCTGCCCTGCTAAACAGTAATTTAGGAAATCCAACAGTTCTCTGTAGTGTTGTCACCACAGAAATTCTGCCGTGTCACACTGTCCAACGTGTGACTCACGCGCAACCACACACTACATTTTCTCTACTGGATTCCTTCTTACCAAGCACATGCAACAGAAAATAAATGCCCTCAGCTTAAATACAGTGTAATTAGTATATACATAAGCCATGAAGCTAATGGGATGATAACAAGTAGCGTTCCACACATTTGCTTGTCAATTGAGCAAATTTGTTCTACCGCAGTTATCAGGAAATTACACCGCAATGCCAGCTGAGCACTGTGTTTGTGTCGCAGCATTATAAATCACAGTGTGCTCAGCCCAAATATGTCAATGTAATGTGCAGTAAAATAATCCCTAAAGAAAAAAGAATGAGGTTTTTTTTTTCAGTCACACATGTAGACGTAAATATTTTTCCCTGACTTTCACACAACTGTCAGAACTGCAGGCTTTGCTGCTACTATTAAATAGTGGTGGCACAAAACGTTAAAACCCAGGAAGCGATGAGAACCTGTAGGTATCATCAGTGCAGGGCATAAGGAATAGCAGAAGGATCACCAACAGAAACCTTGTTATCTTGCAGGCTCAGACTGGCCACCAGTTAGACATTTGCCACCACAAAACCATATGAAACTGCCGTGCTCATGGCTGTTGATCAAAGCCCAGCAAAGGACTCAGCTTTGCTGGAAAACTCCCTGAGCTGGCAACTCAGCCAAGTTACAACTCTGTGTGAGACCATTAGGTGAAGAGCATGGCAAGGAACAGGTGAAAGTGGCTGTGGGCATGCTGCAGTGTGAAAACAGTGCGAAAGCTGGAGTGAAACCTGTGAAACAGCTAAAACAGGGTGAGCATCAGGAGCGAGTACCAGGTTTACACAGTCCCCTGTGAAGTGGATGCATTTAGAACAGCCCCACAACTGGAAAAGCAGAGCATACACCTATAATGCTTTTTGCTCAGCAGCTGCAGAGCGCTGCTGATGTCAGTTTTTAATGCTCAGGGCATTTACCCAAAGCCAGAGATGTGCACTGGGAGTTCCACCTCAACACGAGGAAGAACTTCACATCCAAGCTGGCAGAGCCCTGGAACAGCTGCCCAGGGAGGCCGTGGAGTCTCACTCTCTGGAGACATCCCAAACGCACCTGGCTGCGCTCCTGTGTCACCTGCTCCAGGTGACTCTGCCTTGGCAGGGCTGTTGGAATGGATGATCTCCAGCCATCCCTTCCAACCCTGCCGATGAGCACACAGACCTCGGGACTCTCCCGCTTGACCCACCAACAGGAAGATGACCCGCAGATCGAAGCAGGTTTGGCTCTTTAACCCCAACCTCAGCCCACGGACGGCGCTGTCCAGGCGGGGAGGAGCTCCCAGCCCGGGCCCAGCCGCCCTCCCGCCGGCCCCTCCTCAGGTGCG
>VWYP01028261.1:444329-459604 GCA_013400435.1 Pycnonotus jocosus | reverse complement strand
TTTTTTTTTTTTTTCTTTTTTTAACTGGGTTCATACAGCATTTTTTTTTCCTACTACAATCAGAGAGTTGCAAAGGGAAACACTGCAATCATGCCTTGCTTTGGCAGTTTCCAGTTTGATCCATTATAAGCTCCAGCTAGAAGAGGAATGGAAACTTATGTCTTTTTTGGGATATAGTTTGGGGGTAGGCAGTGGCATGAGTAGAACCCAACCCAACTTGTTTAGTTTTGTTTAAAGCTGGGATCATCAGTTTTTAAAGAAATGGTAATTGAAAGACAAGCTTGCTGGTAAAAGTTCATTACAAGCAATTATGATAGTACTTGATGAAAAATTAATGTATGAACTAGAAAACTAAAAAAGGGGCATAGAGGGAGGGGTGCAGTTGAGAGCAATTAATGTAAATTATTGGGTGTAAGGGGTGAAGTCTTAGCAATGGTATGTATCTGGAAGACCTTAATCTGATTATGGGTAATGTTCTGAAATATGTTAAAAAAAAAAAAAAAAAAAAGGAAAATGTACTGAAATTGTCCATTTGGTACCTGGAGGCAACTGGGCAGTGCTGCAGAGCTCCTTGGCTTTTCCTTGCAGTCCTTGTTCTGAGCAAGCTCATTCCTGCCTCAGTGCCCAACCCTGTGTCGTACTGGCACAAGTGTTTTTGTAGCCAGTAGTACTTTTTGCAGTATTTTTGTTTGACTTGCCAGATCAGGGAGAGGACTGTGCTGAAAATAACCAGATTTAAAACTTCTTTGGCAGGAGAGGGCTTGGGTGGGATCAGGTTGGATGATATTTCCCACTGGCACACAGCCACTGGAATACAGCTTGACAACACAGCTAAGCCAAACTGCAGCACCACCATTAAAGTGCCTAAGTTAAATATTTGGTTTAAATTCTGCCTTATGGCTCCTGTTATATTTTTCTGCTCTAGGGGAAAATCTTTTTTTTTCTTTTTTCTTTTTTTTTTTTTAGCGTTTCATACATTCTTTGCTGAAAGGTAGTTTATTCTTGTCAGGCTTTTTATAGGTTTTTTTTTGTAAAATGAGCATTTGAGGATTGTCTAATTACATTTGACTGAAGGGATAGTGCCCACTTTCCACTGTTTCCATAACATATCAAAATAGACCCAAAGTGTACTTTAGGGGGGGCCTGACTGTACTATTTTTTTACATGCTCTGAGAAGTCAAACATGTTACAAAAGCCTAAGTAGATCATGTCTGTCTAATGCTTGTCATATCTGATTTCACTTTCTGGTGACTTTACAGGACCAGTTTTCCCTAACACTGTGTTGACAAGCATAGTTTATTTTTCTGTCCAGGGAGCTCATTAATTTAGGCAAGGCATAACAGGCAGTTGTTAGAAGCTGAATTCACATGTATATCCAAATTTGAGGAAGAGCAGTTTATACACCCAAGGTAATTAACTATTGGAACAATTTCCCTGGATATCTGATGGATTTCTTATTATTGGAAGGCTGGAAATCAGCACTAGCATAGGTCTGTTTCAGCAGAAGGTTGAAGGAGATACTGAGTAAGCTTACTTGACCTGTTTAGCCTGACTACCTTGGTTGTGGCAAGTACTAAGAGATTTTAAGGAAAAGAAGAAGTGGAAGTTGCTAGAATAAGTTCAGATTATTACAGGCAATTTACGGAATACTTCCATACTGAAAACTGCCTTTCTAAGCTGGAAGCAGTCTGTCACCCAGTTTTCCCTTCACAGTAACCCTGACCCAAAGAGCAGATCATAATTGCAATTAAGCAGAGTTTCCTCTGCCCCACTCTGAGGGGGCTGAGGAATGAAATGTGGGTTTCATTTGCTGCACAGGCACTTGCATGGAGTCGAGCTGGCTGAAGGTTCCTGCGTGGACTCCTTCTGCTCCAAGCAGCCTCCATGTTTCTTCAGATGTTTTCCGTCAGGAGGATGGAAAACTGTTCCCTGTGCTTCAGATAGAGTGGAAAGTGGCCACGGATGGTAAGTGGTGGTTGTTTAATTGGAACATGTAGCAGAGGAAATAGGTGTGATCTAGTAAGGATAGAGAGGAGAATTATGAATTCAAGTCATGAAAGCAGATCTTTGAAATTTGAGAGGTTGGCTGCTTAATTTTGTTTGGTGGGTGTAATCTGGTCTTTGATAAAGCAGTAATGGTCTCATTGTTGGAACCTAAATGACGACCAGTAAGTCACATTTTCTTACTCTCCAAATATCTCTGATTATTTGTCTGTAAATGATGCTTGCCTTGCACACTCTTGTCCAAAGTTTTGCACTGCTTTAAGACAGAATTAAACACATGCATTTGTTCCTTCTGCAGGGGCTGTGTCTGAGGGCTGTAGAGTTATGCTCTCTAGCTATGGTAGTGTAGAAGCAGGTGTGACTCAGGTAACCCAGTCATTTCACTCAGCTGTGCTTGTAAACTCTCTCACTGGGACTGTGTGTACCAAAATAAAGGCGTTTCCTTTGGCACCCAAACTGCACGAGGCAGCTTTGAGAGGCAGAGCTGAACACGATGCCACATCTGTGGGACTGCCAGGCTGTGTGGAGAATGCAGTCTCCTTTCCTTTGCTCCTTCCTTTGCACAGATGTAGCTTTGCCATGCAGGACAACCTTTAGGCTGAGAGTGCTGTTAGTCAGCCCTGCACACTCGTTTTTCCATGGTTATCTTTATGTTGGAATCCTCAGCACCTCAAAGGAGTTAGGCTGTGGCAAGGCTAGGCACAGTGGTGCTCTTTGTAAGGGCTGCAGCCTCTCCGTGTGCAGAGGAGAGGAAAAGGTGACCCCATCCCTGTGTCCCTGTGCCTGCAGCCAGCATCCGCTCCCTGGAGGGGGCCGAGCTCGCCGTGATGCAGGTGAACAGCAATCAGCAGATCTGTGCCCAGTTTGACTTCCAGAACAGTTTGCCTCTTCAGGTCCGTCCGGATGGAGGCCGGGTGAGTGCACAGGGCTCCAATTTACATTTTCTAGTCAATGCAATTGCTTCTGCTTTCACTGTTTTGTGGCAAGGTTATTGATTAAAAAGTACAGGCTGCTTAGAGTCTATATTGGACTTGAGATCTGCTGTCATTTCCCATTTCTTTTTCACTCTTTCCATCCTTCGAGTTTTAAGAATTGCTGCTTTTAGTGCCTAGCATGTCCTCTCCCTTAACCTCCACTAAGGAGGTTGCTTAAAGCAAATAATTGTAGGGGTTCTTGCATTCTGCTTGAGAGCATGACATTTTATAGCTTTTTAACTCAACTCTTCTTATTGCTTCCACTTCTTTCTTGTACTCTGTTGTTGTGGAGGAAAGCACCAACCTTGGGAGTGGTCCTTCAGCTTACACTCCTTCTAGGAAACTCATCAGAAAAATGCTAAGCATCCACAACAGTAAGGAATATAAACAATAAGGAGTTCATTCCTTAATCACACAGAATTTGGCTGTAGTTAGCTCACCACTTACCAAATACCACTGGCCTAGGAGCCAGTGCCTCTCCCAGAATTTGCACAGCATTGCTGATGCAGAAAACAGTATAGATTTAAGAATATATGTATGGAATGGCCAGGTACAGAACTACACATGTATAAATGCAATTCTAAATGCTTAGCACTTGCACAGTGCTACAAAATTCATAATAGATTGAAATTTCCATCTTGAAACTGCATATTTTATTCTAGTCTCCTTTCAGTTCAGAATTTAGTTTGGTGGAAATTGCACCCAGTGGTTTGGCATAAAACTGTTGTATCAGCTCAAAGATCCCAAGAAAAAACTAATTCTAAACAGAAGAATTGAGACAAAGAGACAGGTCTGTTTAATACATTCGAGTTCCAACTTTTCATAGTCAAGCTTCAATAAAAGGGTTATATGGCATGAGGGGACACAGTGGAACAGGGCCAAGTCAGCTGTGAATTTCAGTGCCTTAAAGAACAACATTGTCCTTTAACGTCCTTGTGGATGTGTTTTGTTTTCAGTGGAATTTCACTTTTGACCGTTTTCAAGTAGAACCTGGCCAGACTTACCAAGTGACTGTGTACCACCTGCCCAAACTGGGTGTAAATGGAGACTACAATTGCAAGTCCACGTCTCTCACAATGCCTGGTAAGAGGTGATTTGGTTCACTTAGGCCTTGAGTTTAAGAATGTGGTGGTTTGTGGACCTGACATCACTGCTGCTTTTACTTAATTTAGAATCTTTCAGAGTTGCCCCTCTACTTGTGGCAGCTGGAAGTACAGGCCAGAATTTCCAAATTAGAAGTGTGACTTCTAGTGCTAAATCCTAGATGTGTGAAGTTCAGTGTCAAAGGCACAGTTAGACATAATTTACCAAGAAACTTGGTAGTGCTGGGTGCCTGACCCTTTCTTGTATATGTGAAAATTTTCCTATTGCTAAAAGAATTTTTACTGTTTTCCCTAAGGTAGCTGAGCATCTACATTGCCCCCTGGCTGCACTGACTACTTCATAAATATTTGTTGCTTGATACAGCTCTTGAAAACTTGTTCCTAACTTTTCTTAACTTTCTTATCGTTGTCAACCTGACTTTGTGGTAATAAAATGGCAGTGTGTGGGATGTGTCAGTCATGTGAGCTGGAAAAGGAGAAGGAGCACTTCATTTTCAGCCCTCTTACCCTTTCTTCCACCTGTTCATGCTAAAAACTTCCTGGCTTTTATCCTCTACTATCCTTCAGAAACCTAATTCGTGGTGTCAAGCTCACCAGCTGCGGGGAGCTTTGCTGGTTAGAGCTTACACATGAGTTACAGAGACACTGTAAACTTTGTAAAGTTTAAATTGGTAACTTTGAAAGTTGGAAATTCAAGATCTGCAATGTTTCATCTCAACTGTCTGAGCAGGGAGTTTTTCCTTTTCCTTTGTCTAAACCCCGGAGGAGAGACATAATTTAAGGCTGAGATTTGTAAATCCCACGTTGCTAAATGTTGAATATGTAACTTCAGATTTAACTCTGAAGGAAGTCCCAAAGAGCAGGGCCAGTCAGCTAAATAAAGGCAATTAGAAATGTGGAAGAGTGTTTTAGGATTAAGAAAGATTCCAGCCTCCTGATTTTCCTGTGTCAGAATGCCTTTGGAGGAATTTATTGCTGAGGTGTGATTACAAGGTGTGGGGATGAATATGAAGTTTCAATTCCACTATTGTGACCCTTTTTGCAGCAGTGTTACATTATTGCTGTACTATTAAGTGTGATATGGTTTCAGTCTCATTCATTTTCTCTGTTCCGAGAAGAAAAAGAAGAACCAAACTCACCATGATATCAGTGAAGGGACTGGTTTATATGCTGGAAACCAATACTGCTACAGAATTATGCCACTGCTTTGGAACAAAGGTGTCTACTCATTTAGGAGAGCTTGGTTAGGTCTCTGCCTTCTGATAGAAAAATGTGGTTTTTTCCTGAATGGAAGTACAGCATTTCTGACTGATGGTCTTTCTTGCAGACTGCAGGGATTCTCTGATGAGAAGAACCATCCCATGTATAAAGACAGGTAAATTTTTTTCAGTCATGTGGACTTGGGCGCTCTGTTGGAATATTTGACCGCTGAGAAACACAGGAATATCTGCCCCACTTCCAGGCAGCCTGTGGGAACCCAGGATCCGGGGTGAAAGTCTGGATGATTCAACTCTGCTCGTGAGCTTCAACCCATGGATGGAGCCAGCCCGGTACCAGATCCATGTGGTCAGTTACCTGAATGAGAAGAGATGTAAAATGATCACACAGGATTTCATGGAGGTAATTACCTTCCCAAGTCATACTTTCTCTGGAGATTTGGGCAAACATCTTAAATGCTTGCTAAACCAGGACATTTGAACAACAATTTTCGAGGAATTTTTTTTTTATTGTCTTTGGAAATAGGAATTTGGCAGATAAAAGTTGAAAAAAAGAGGTTTTATAATGCATGAGGCAGCCCATAAACACCTGCAAAGTCAAATTTCATATTTGACTATCTGGGCTTTATTACCTTTTTCAAGCCAGTGCCTGGGGAGCTAAGACAAAGTAAATTAACCAAAATTGAGGTGCAAAGTTTCAATAAATCGTTGAAGTACTTTATCAAACATGATCACTGGAAGGTGTTAATTATTTTTTTTATATAAAGAATGAGTGATTTAGTAACAGATGCTTCATTCAAGCTGAGAATCAATTTCTGTGGGTCTTGCAGTCTGTTGCTGAGAAGCTCAAAGTGTCCAGACTGTGTTCCAATATAAAAAAAATGTTTCCCTTCAGGCATCTGAGGGAGGAGAAATACTGAATGTTTGGAACCACTCTCCCCCCTTCCTTGGGTGAGGGCAGATATGTTGGCATTCAGTTTGTTTAATCTTTCTGTTCCTTAACACTTTAAACCCTTAGTACTGCATGCACTGATATGTTTAAGCTATTACTGACACAGATGGGACAGCTGTGTGAGTATTTCCCAGGTGGAGGGGAATGCACCTCATTTTGGAGTTTGTATCTGCTAATCTCTGTGAAGAATTAGGTGATCATGATATCGATTGTGTACAGCAGGTAGCAAGGGCAACTTCCTTGCCTGTTCTAGTGTCAGAAGCAGTGTTGACAGCTGCTTTTAATTAAACAGGGAAGTTTGTCAACGTTCACACATTACAAAGCTGAAGACATCTACATTGTTAAGAAATTGTAAGTTTAACTCCTTTGAAGCTGTACAATGTACATCCCTAATTATTTCCTGTTGCAATCTTATTACCACCTCTGTCACATAGGGTACCTGCAGAGATGGTGGCCAGATCCTTTACCCATTTTGTTCTCTGTGGGCTTCTTGTCCAAAGGGAAAAAAATAGCAGCTTCTGCTTCTTTGGACCACTCCATGTTTTCATGTCTGCTTTTTCTTTTTTCCTGCTTTCATTCAGTTTTCTTCCTTCCCTTGTAACTTGCATCTGATTTCTGCAGGATGGACTACAACAGCAAGTGAATGTCACAATCAAAATTGAGAGGAACATAAAAGCTTGCTGCAGATATGAAATACAGGTGGGATCACACTGTTGTCCCTGTGTCCTTCCTTCACAATCAAGGCAGTGAGCACCTTAGGAATGTTAGGGGGTTTTTTCGTAGTATTTTGTTCTGAGATTGGCTAATCTGTAATTACCTGCATCAGGGAAATATTATCGCTGAAAGAATTTTTATATAGGTATTTCCTGTAGTCAGTGGTTTTTCCTCAGTACAGGGCTGCCAAGCCAGAGGTTGTGGGAGTGAGAATAGCAAATGTGCAACCTCTGGAGCTCACAGCCTTAGTCATGTATGGTGTAACAATTCTTGATTAATCTTGTTTTCTGAAGGGAAGTGGGAACTCTGTGTCTCTGTGCTAAAATACAAGGAACATTGAGGCAGGGAGAAAGCAAATCACAGAACAAAATTTCTTTTAAGAATAACTTTTGTTTTCTCAATTCATTTCGATTGCAGATTCAGCCATTCTTTGCAAAGTGTGGCACAGACTGTCCGAGACACCCTGCTTCCATCCCATGTAAACCAGTTCCAAGTGAGTACCACTTTTCTGTAAATTAGATTCCCATTGTTTTACAGCTGAGAACTGAATTTTTAATGTGACTTTTGTCTTTTGCAGGTACAGAACCATCGGGTAAGAAGTTCTTCCAATACCTTGAAACTTTTTTTGCTGCTCTTCTCCTGTTGTGTAGAACAAGAAATGATCCTTCCTGGGAGTGACCCAATGGGCAGGAAATGTCTCTGTTGAAAATTTTGTATTATTGGAAAATAGTGAAGTGGACAGCTCAAAGGTGGTGGTGTACAGACTGTACCAACCATATTGGGAACCCACCAAAGCTCCCACTGAAACATCAGAGGTTGTGAAGATAGCACATGGCAACCACTTGGTAACAAAACACCAAACCAACAAAGAGCAAGGACACCCCAGACCCTAATGATGCTCTTGGTCTGGACTGTCACGTGAGGGATTGGGAGTTTAGGTCATAAGAGTTTTAATTGTCCAGGGATTCATTTGTTCAGGGTCCTTCTTTTGAGCCACCAAGCTCAACCAGCCAGGTATCACAACCAGTATGTGCCAATAAATCTCTCTGATGGAGATGAGAGCCTGGTGTCTAAAATATCTTTAACAGTCCCCTTGTAACACTGAGTTCAGAATTAATTGTGCTAAGAATGACTTCACCATGATTTAATGAGGCAAGTATTTGTATGCAGTGTGAACCTTAAAGAGCAATTTTTTGAGAGACACTTCACTTGCACAGAATTCTTTGAGAAGCAGTTTTGACAAGAAGAGTCTTAATATAAAATACTTTCTGTCACTTTGCTCAGTGTTAAAAAATTTGCATAATATAAAGCAGCTTTTGGAGAGAATAGCTTGCATATATTCATTTTTATGAATGTCAAGATAACTTGTGCATAATGATTTGACATCTTTTTTTTAGCTGCAACACCTGTAAGGATCTTTTGCCCAAGATTTTTTTTTAAAAAGGGAAAAACACCTGTAAACTGAAATGCATGACCCAAAATGGTGATATTTAAAATTTTTTTAAGCCAGATTACAGGCAGGACATGGGCGGCATGCCTGTCAAAGCTGGGTAAACACTGCTATTTAGAGGAAGGTTCTTGATCTGTGTTTTCAGTGTGCTGCACATATGGTTCTTTGTGTGGAGCAAGTTTATGGTGTACAGCAGCCTCAGGAAAGCAGGAATTGGTTTGGAGAAGTGCCTGTGGATTGTAAAGGGGAAGTACTGGTCTGCTCAGCAAAGCCAGGGTCCTCCTCCCTTGGCCTGTGCTGCTCAAGAACCTTCTGCTCTTTGGTGAAACTCTGTCTAAAGCAGTGTCTGAGGAGTGTTTTTGTTTTGCAGATGATATGATGATATGGCTCTACTGGTGTATCACTGGCGTCTGTGTGTTGCTGGTGGGGTCAGTCATAACAGCTGTGCTGTGTATGACTAAAAAACGAGCAGGTGAGACTCATACCACCAGCCAGGAAGAAAAAATGCAATGCTAAAGAATATTTCTTCCTCTTTCTGTGCCTATTCCTATTTTAGTTTTGTTCCTTGCTGTTCTGATGCCTTGCCACTGAGATAATGCCTATGAAAACATCTTCTGTTTTACATTATAGGACTTGCAGTGTCCTTATACCATCCACTAGATAAGTAAAGCCTTCCATAGGTTATCCTGTCTGATACTCCATGTTCACAGAACTTCAAAACTCATGAGGGGAAAAAGGAATTTTGTAGTTCACCCCCTTGTTTCCTGCAGATTGCTACAGATATCTTTGCAATTTTTAACCCTGTGTTGCTTAAGAGTGTTGCAGAACAGAAGCTTCCTGTTTGTCCACACTGTAGTCTTCCCTGTTCCCCAAAGTCTCTGCAAAATTAATTTTATACTATTGTGATATTAGATAAGGTTTCTCAGTTAAAGTGGAAGGAAAAAGAACGTGCAGGACGTAGAGATTGACACCAAGCAAGTTGGAAAATTGGGTACTGAAGGACTAACTCCTAGTTTGCTATGCTGCAGCCATGAGGCACTTACCTCAGGGAAGCTGTGTAACTCACTGCTTGTTTTGTTTTCTTTTTACATGACAGGAAGAATTGGTAGTCTTTTGGAAAATTTCTTAACATCAAACTCATCTGTAAGATGTAGCTGGGGACATTTTAGTCACCTCTTCTGAGAAATTTCTTAAGAAAAAAACGTATTTTTAAAAGCCCCTACTCCTTAAAGAGAGGTCACAGAACACTGCGGGGTTCTGTACTGGAGCCTGCCAGGATTTGGGGGAGATGAGAAAAGTTCATTTTGAGTGCATTCTTTCTCCTCTCAAAGGGAAAATGTGGCAAGAACTGGCTGTAGAAGAGTCTTTATTTATTCAGTATGGGTTTTTTTATTATGCTTCTCCCTCCTTACAGCTTTATCTACCTACACAGTTACATTCTTTTTTTTTTTACCTAATCTGTGGAAGGTAGTGTGATTTTAAGCATTTAATCTTACTTCATGTTTTCAGAACTGACAGTGAGTTTCTCTCTTCCAGGACGCCGGAGAGGGAAATGCAACCACAATGGTTTGCAAGCTGGTAAGATGCTACTTGTGTTTGTTTTATCAAGAACCTGTCCTGCAGGTCTCACATAGTTACTCAGAAGAGGCTTTTGTAGGTTCTAATTACTTTATAGATGTTTCTTGAAACCAGAAGGTAGCCTTAGGATATTCCTGTTTAGCTAAAAGAAGCTTTGTATATGGAATCTGAAATGCTATATTTGTCAGAAGGGAGGTAATTGCTTTGGAATGTGGGAAGACTTTTGACCCAGCTGAGGCTGTACTGGCAAAAGCAGCTTTGCTAATAATCTAGGCCATAGCAACAGGAGATTGGTTTGGGGTGGGTGCACTCAGCTCTCCACCAGAGAATACAGTGGTATTTGCAAACCTCTTGAAGCTGCTGTTTTTGTGAGGTGAAAGCTGATGAATCATCTGGGCATTATTATAAATCACAGCTTCACTGTGTCTGCACTTTCATATTAAATTTACACAAGGAGCTGTTGTCCACATACATTGCCAAAATAGCATTAAAACTTAACAGTTTTATTAATACCCTCCTATGCTGATTAGTGCTGACTCACACCATTACAATTTGGGGATTGTGGCTGTAATTAATATTTTCCTGTCTTCCATCAGCTCCATACACCGAGCTGCCCCTGCCACCCCTGAAGCCACGGAAGGTTTGGATTGTGTACTCTGCTGATCACCTGCTCTACGTGGACGTGGTGCTGAAGTTTGCTGAGTTCCTGATGACAGTCTGTGGCACTGCTGTGGCCTTGGATCTGCTGGAAGGCCACCACATCTCAGAGCTGGGGCCCTTGCCCTGGCTCACGCGGCAGAAGAAGGAAATGGAAGAGCTGTCCTCAAAGATCATCATCTTGTGTTCTCGGGGCACCCAGGCCAAATGGCAGGCCATGCTTGGGAGTGAGCCTGTGTGTCTCAAGCAAGATCAGCAAAAGCCAATGGGAGACCTGTTCACCCCAGCCCTGAATCTGATCCTGCCAGATTTCAAGAAGCCAGCCTGCTTTGGAATGTACATAGTCTGCTACTTCGAGGGCATAAGTAGTGAGAGAGATGTACCTGATCTGTTCAATGTCACAGCCAGGTACCAGCTGATGGACAAGTTTGAGGATATTTATTTTCGGATTCAGGATCTGGAGAAGTTTGAGCCTGGGCGGATCCATCGAATCCAGGAAATCACAGCTGAAAATTACATCGATACCCCCAGTGGGAGGAAGTTGAAAGAGGCCATAGAGAAATTCAAGAACTGGCAGACTGAGCACCCAGACTGGTTTGAGAGTGAAACCATCTGCTTGGATAGTGATGAAGAGTTGCATTCCCTGAACAGAGAGAGCCAGGTGGATTCGCTGCTGAGTGAGCCAGGGGGAATTGTGAAACACCAGCTGCACCTGCATGAGCCTGATCCTGGGTGCTCTTACATCATCAACCTCCACATGGATGAAGGTGAAAGTACAGGCTGCAAGCTGCAGCCTCAACTTAATCCATGTGGCAGTCCAAATTCCCAGACTGTGGTCCTTCCTGTGGATGTTCCTCGAATTCAGGTAGTGGAGCCTGTCTCTTCCATGGAAGATAGAAATATACTCAGTCACCATGTGCTGAGCAATGAGGACTGTATGGAAGGAGTTCCTCTTCTGGAGACAAGCTTTCCCATGAGGAATAATGTCATCCTCCATGATGGCTCTGAAGTTTCAGTGGCTGAACAGAGTCCTGCAAACTTCTCAGATGACCTGAGTGAGCATCTGAATGGACTCATGTACCCACTTTATCAGCAGAGTGTCATTCCTTCAGAGCCCTACCTCTGCCAGGGGGAGGCTGACAAGCAGCACCAGCTGGTCTTTGATGACCAGTGCAAAGACCAAAGACAGTCAGTGCAGTCAGACCAGGGCTACATCTCCAGGTGCTCCCCTCTGCCTCCTGAGGACCTCCTAGAGGAGGAAGAGGAGGAGGAGGAGGATCAGGAACAACAGGTGGGCTTCCACGAACTCTCTCCAGAGGTCTTGAACAGTCTAAAGAGCCTCCAGAAGCAGCTGTTTTTCCAGGACATTCAGAGGAGCTCTAGCTGGAGCTATCCAGCAGAGATGATGGACATGGACCAATCTTTGGAGGACTGTTAGGCTCTGCCTGGGACCTGCTCTGTTTGAACTACAGGGGTGGAAGGTGGTCCCATGCAGAGCAGCACTGAGACTGCATTTCCAACCCTGTCCTTGTATTGTAAATAGCTCCATGCTGGGATCTTCCTGTGTGCTGCTGGCATGCAGCACTGCCCAGCAGACGTGGAATGTTGCTGCCAATCTCAGTGGAGAGAAGCCATGAATATTGGCCACCCCTGTGAAAGGACAGGCAGTGGTTCTGTTCCTTGGGGAAAAGCATTACACTGAATTCCCACTGATGGATGGCAGAAAAATTACTGTGGCTCATGCACTCGTGCCTTCAAAATGCCCTCCAGCTGTGCTGATTCTATTGCACTGGATAAAAATCACAGGCGTGGTTTAGAAAATAGGTTTAGATAACATGGTAACGTTTGCATTGCCATTTTAATACACATTTTAAACATTTCCTTGTAAATACTGTTTTAAAGATGTGTGCCCTAAATTTCAGCTAGATTAGGGCTGTCTCTACCTGGTTAAATATGCCTGGAGATGGTTTCTTTGGTTTTGGGGGGGGTTTTTTGTTGTTGTTGTTTTTTTGGGTTTTTTTGTTTTTTCCTCACTCATCATTCATTTGCAGCTGCATTTCCATGGTCATTCAGAAATCAAGTGGAGTAGCTGAGAATAAGTGGGATAAATGTTTAAATTGAGAAGTCTCCATAACTCTTCCTGCCTTTCTACTGGGAGGTATGTGCTTGAAAGCCAGCAACAGCAGGGAGGGGGAAGAGAAGGCTGAAAAATGGAATTTGAGGAGTTTTTTACAGTTTTAAGAAATGTGGGGCTGAATACAGAATCAGGGGAATCTGCTGTGTTCTGTGACACACTGCTGCAGTGCTGTTTGCTTTGGGATATCTTAGCACCAGAAAGATGTGAACTGAAGATATAGATAGTGACACACAAGGAAATGAAAGACTATTTTGGAGGAGAAAGAAGTGTAGCCTCAGCAGATGCCGTTTTAGAGTGGAAATCATATCTGAGTTAAGGGAGGCTGAGTGAAAACGACTGTAAGATGTATTTGTTTGGATTTAAGCTCAAGCACAGGTAGTTCAAGTTAGCCACAGTGAAATACTGGCCAGACTAAGGGATTCTCCTTTCAGGAGCAGTGATGGTGAGGCTGGTGTTTACCCTGTTTCTTATCACTGTTTCTGCAGCCCACTGGATAATAACCTGTGAGGTGTAAATACATCCAGGCCTTTCTCCTTTGTCGTCTTCCCGTCCATCTAAGTTTACTTGTCAAAAAATCTTTTATCTCAGCTTTTTTAAAATCTAATGTCTCAGAAAAGAATCTGTTCTTTTGACTTGAAATTTATTTTGTATTGTGTATATTTTATAGTTTTGTGTCTAACTTGTG
The DNA here is from genome assembly GCA_013400435.1 of Pycnonotus jocosus. Lineage (NCBI taxonomy): Eukaryota > Metazoa > Chordata > Aves > Passeriformes > Pycnonotidae > Pycnonotus > Pycnonotus jocosus. Next base: position 446,133 of record VWYP01028261.1, on the reverse strand, counting down.
GGGTTTCTTCCTTAAATTAAAAACCAAGAGTACTTTTTGGATATATTTACTTAAACACTTCTGTGTCCTCGATTCTGCCTAACTCCTAATGTTGACTTATGTTAAGTTCTTGGTATTTGTTCTAGAAATCTGTGAAAAACTGAGCCAGAGCTGAACTGGCCACAAATGTCAAAATATTCCTGCAAAGCACAGTATGATGATGAGCTGGACAGAGCTGGGGGCCTGCAGCCTTGGGAAGTGCACATCCCTTCAAAACGGGTGGTAAAGGAACTGTTTGTAATTCCCATGCAGGACTCTTAGGACAGCTTGATAACAAAGGGACAGTCCCTGCAGAGATCCAAGCTTAAGGCTGGGAGCCTTCCTGCTCCAATAGAAATCCAATCTATCCCAACAGGAGCTCAGCAAGAGGCAGCTGTGATCTCAATGCTTCTCTGGTGAGAACCCATTTCCCACATTATGTCAGTAATTGCCATCTTGATGATCCCACTTCTAAAAGTTTCTTTTATCTTACAGCAATTAACATGTAAATCTGATTTTTTTCCCCCCATGAGTCTTTTTCAAGTGGTATAAATTCCTATAAGTCACTTAAATAGGAAGCTCAGAAGTGTCATCTGAATTTCCTTACCTTAGTCATTCCCTTCTCAAATAACTCCCTTGGTGTTACAGCTCTTAGAATTTGCTTTCACTTACAGAAACTTTGTTTGAGGGGAAAATCCAGACACTATTTTAGCAATCCAGTATGAGGAAAACAAGTAAGTTTAACGCATCTGTTGGTCCCTATTCAATACAAAATTGAATCAAGAATCAAAGGAGGGAAAAAAAGGATCAAAATCAGTCACAAGTTTCTAATTTTATTTTAACAATCTTGCTTTTTAAAAAATACAAGTTCTGATTAATGCCAGGGGGATGCCAAGTGTCCATCAGCCACAGGCCTTATCTCTCACTTCCATTTCCCCTCCTGGGAGTAGTCATCTCTTTTATCAGGTTAGCAAACAAAGAGCAATAAAATGCTAAATAGCTGAGTTGTGTAACAGAATCCCAAGGGACCTGTGTCTTAGTATGGCACAAATTCGTTCAGCAAAGTGTTACTGACCTGGACCAGTAATCTAATGTTGGCACATTGTACAGGAGTTGTGCAAGGTGCATAGGGAGAGGTATTGTTTGCACTTTCATGGTACCACCATCTCTTCTGCAAACAGAAAGGTTTAAGTGGAAGCAAGAGTTCAAATACCAAAGAGGAGGGAATTCAAAAGGAGGAGCAGGTTTATAAACAAGACAGGGAAGATCTTTAAATGTTTTTTTCATAGTAAGTAGTTGCAGGAGCAGCAGAGCTGCCCTTTTAGTTGCGAGGAGGCTTCTGTATAGCCAACTACAAGAGTTTTACACATTTCCTAACAACCTAGAAACCATGGCACCACAAAGAACAACTTTTTCTACAAGGGAATTTTATGCAACACAAGTGTCATTTTGCAGGGTCATCTGTCCCGGGCAACTTTTTCATCCATGGAAAAATCTGAACTGTGAGTTCACCACCAATGGGTTAAATATGCCATGGCCAGATAAATTTCAAATATGCCATTTTTCTCAATAACATCCTAACTGGAAAAAGGCACTCACTGTTGAAACAGCAACTTTGTTATGGGCTATGGTAGTGGGGGTACTGAAGTAAGACTCGTTAATAATTGTGCTGTGATTCTTTTGATGTCTCAACTATGCTCACGCTTCCGTGTATTAGGGATTAGCACTTTGGTGCTATTGGGAACTTGGCCATAGGAGCAGCCAAACACAGTTGGTGATTAAAAGC
>VWYP01028261.1:426846-440609 GCA_013400435.1 Pycnonotus jocosus | reverse complement strand
GGCGGCGGGGGGTGGGTGGGCTGGGGATGGGGGAGAGGCTGCGCGGCCGGGGGAGGGGAGGAGGGGGGCGAGAAGGGGAGGGGGAGGAAGGCGCCCCTGCCCTGTCCCCGGGGATGCTCCCCTTCCACAGCTCGGGGGGCATCCTGCCTCCTGCCCCGCGGGACCCCCGGCAATGGGGCGAGCCGCGCCTGGGCGAGTCGCACATGGACATGCCACAGCATCCCGGCACCCGCTCCGTAACATCGCATGTGCTTTAGTCTCCCCTGATCTCTCTGGGCTGGCCAAGACAAAGACCGGTTGGCCTGGCACAGAGCCTACAGTGAAGCACTCATTAGTGGCTCATCTGTGCTGCTGGACATTCATCTGCCCCTACATTTGGTCTGGTGTGTTTGTTCATCAGAGTAAGTGTCTTTTGTCCCACAAATTTCCTGAGTTGAGCCAATCCACATGCTGAGGACCCTGCCCAGCTTGCCATGGATGGGACAGAGCCTTTAAATTTATGTGAATAGCTGTAGAGTTCTTACTTCAACTGAAAGCAGCAATCGAGACCTTGATTGACCCACTACTAATGGCCTCAAATTGAGATTAATAACTGGCTAGATCTGCTCATCACCAGCACTAATGCCTTGGCACATCATCTTCCAAAGTGGCTTGGTGCTCAGCATCACCAGTTCCTCATCTGTACCTGTGCCCACCAGGATGAGCCAGGTGCTGCCTGACAATGATGTGAAGCTCATCAAACTAACTTGTCTCCACAAATGCCTGTATTAACTACACTTTGAGATAAAGATCCAAAATAGCTTCGTGTTTTGAGCGTGCTGCTAAATCAACACGAGGCACTGAGCAAATACTGCTCATGGGAAAGGACAAAGCAAACAGGAAAGGACATCCAGAACAGCAGTGACAGCCACTTAATACATGTTGAGGAGCCCTGCTCCAGTCAATGTCCCTGGCTGCTCTTGGCAACAAGGAGAAATCAGTCTGGGGTACAAGGAGAATTCATGCTTAAACTTGAAGCAAAGGGATATCTAAGTAAGGGAAAGGGAGAACTTGGGGTGGATTGACAACAAGATTTCTTTGGGCACACAGCAACAATCAGGAGGAAAAGCAAGGGAAGAGGAAGAGCACTGCTATCAGTGGAGGCTGGAGTGAGGGGGCACAGATAAATTAGTTTTCTAAAAGTGTGGTCAGAACAGAGGGGAAAAGAGAAGGTAACTGGAGGCAATGCAAGCTTTAATCTGGTTATTTGGGCAGCACAGGACTGAAATGGTCCCACACCTAGGGACAGAAACAAGCAGGTGTTCCCATGGTCCCCCACACAGGTTGCTACCCTGCTTCTGAGCCCATGCTGCTGCATCCCTGCTGCCATACCCTGCTTGGCTGGGCTGCAGCTCACAGGGGGGACATCTATTTTCTGCTACACTCACATTGTGTTTGCAGGGCTGGGATACACTTGCCAAGATTCAAACCTTGCACCAGCACTACCTGTGTCACTGCCTTCCTCTCAGCCACCTCGTCGTGGTCCCCAGCAGCAGATGAGACTGAACACGCCGTGTGCTTCCTTGCTGGGGACTTCCTTGCTAACTCCACTTTTCCATTAGCAGATAAAAACAATCAATTTTAAGAAGGTCACCAATTTTAGCCCTCCAAAAAGGGCTGTTGCCATTTCTTTTCCAGCAGGTGACTGTGTGACAGCCTGAGGCTGGAGACCTCTCAGAGCAGGCTCCCAGCAGCCCTGGACAGCGCTGCCTGCATTCAGCCCAGGCAGCTCACAGCCCACTGTCAAAGTGCTTGGCCCAGGCACCACAGTGATGCCTTAAGTTTCAGCTTTCCTGTTTTTCACATTCTGTGCTGCCCAGGGGTGCAGTTCTCAGCCTCACATTCAGTGCCAGTCAGCTCTCTTCAGAGTAGGGAGACAAAACAAATCCTTTTCCTGCTAAAGACCAAGGACAACTTTCAGGCCCAAAAGCACAAACAGCAGTGGGCTGGAGGGAGGAACGAGAAGGATGGGACCTCACAACCTGAAGCTGTAGTTGGACAATTAAACCCTAATATGCAAATGGACCAAAACTTACAAAAATGTAAGACCTTGTGACCGCTCAGCCATTTTGTGACCATTCTTGGGTGTAGCCCTGGTCAGGGCCTGTCCTACCCAAGGTGTATCCTGGAGGCTTTTCAATAAATCCCTACTTTATTCTCTATCTCTGTCCAGTCTCTGTTTCAGGTCAGCCTTCCTAAGGCATCAGCACCTCTGGCACCCCCTCTGCCTTCCCCAGGGGCTGGTCCCCCTGATCCACATCCCACATCAACCCCTCAAAGGTGCTGCCAGGTTGCTGCAGCGACACAGGGGACATCATTCATTCCCTCTGCATTGTGGGGGCCCACAACCACCCATCACAGGAAAGTGGCAAGGTTCTGTGTGCCTGCAGCAATGCAGCAGAGTGAGCTCTCAGGTGAGCAGCTTGGTCTGAGGTCACTCAAAACTCAAGAAGATGGAGAGCACCTCCCTTCCTTGCCAGGTGCACTCCTGTTGTGTTGGCTTTGTTCTCCAGCCTCTAGGGTTGTGTGGATTGTCAAGCATGAGAGCCTGGGCTCTACTGGGCAAGGCTTTCTCTCTTTGACTGACTTTGCTGCCAAAGAAAAATCTGTGGCCAAACAATTGCTTACACTACAACTTTTGTACAACCCCCAAACACTTCACTGAAGGCTCTGTGGATGGTCTCTCTTTGATAGGAAGGATGGAGTCCATGCCCAAGGAGGGTGAATGCTCTCTGTGTTGCTCTTTCATGTTCCTTGGCAGGTGTTGGGAGTTGCCCAGTTCAGGACAGCTCAGAGTGGTGTGAATGACACCAGCTGTGCCTCCTAATTTGGATGCCACAGAAAGGCTGGGTTAGAGGGCAGTGTAAATCTGTGTGCTAGAGGATAAAACCACATCCTTGTGTTCTGGATCCTGGCTTTTACCCAAGGGTGGGCACTTTCACCTGACTCTTCCCAGGGTCACCGGCATGATTCATGTGTGGTCAGCCCTCAGCATTAGCTAAATTGGTCTTGGTCTTGCCACATTGTGCTGCAGGGGGAGTTTTCCACATCTGCAAGAGGATGTGGAGTGAAAGCCAAGCATCCATCTGGGCTTCTCAGGGCACAGCCCTCATGCAGAGAGGGCTGGTCCTGCCCTACCTGGGCAGCAGACAATGACAGCTTTGCCTTGTTGGCTGTCATGCTCTGGATTTCCTGAGCTGTGCAGTTCCCTGTGTGCCATAGGCTGGACATGCTCACTCAGCTGCCCTGGCAGCCTGCCACAGGCTCTCACATCTCTGCTCTTTTGATCAGGCACTCATTCCCAAAGAAGCCTCGTTCCCCAAAGCTTTGGGTGGCTGTCTGCTGTCCCACCTGCTGGGGTAAAGGGAATTGGGTGGGGATCCCTGGGCTTTGGGAGGGATCCACACACCCACAGCTGGTGTGCAGCCCTGGGAGATGGGCTCTGGCTCTGCCACCCAGGTGATGTGGGGAGCTGGAAGCAGGGAATTGAGGCAGCTGGGAGGGAGCTTGGTGCTCAGGGGGCCTGCTGGGCTGAGGCTCTGTGAGAAAGGCAAGAGCACACTGGTGGAAGTGGTTCTCCAGACATCTCAGGATACCTGCTGAGGCTGTGAAGGTTCCTGCATCCAAGGTAGGTAGGTGGGAACAGGGAGGACCTGTGGTTGCATGGCAAGGGGAGCTATGACAAGGAATAGGGGAACACTAGGAAGGAGGGTGGAAGCTCAAGGGCTTCCTTGGGCTGAGCATGGGCTCCAGCACTGCAAGCCAAACAAAGAGGTGAGGATGAGAAAGGAGCTTATTTGTCGGAAAGGAAGCAGAAATTGTGCTTCTGCTTTAAAATGGGAATGAGGGGAGAAATGACTTCTGCTCGAGAAAGCACTGAGGAGCTTTTTGTAGCACACTGTAGGATGAGATATGACAAGCCAATGCTTCCCATGTGATCCAGTTATTTAATGCAACATGCAGTGCTTGGATGTGTTAGTGCTCAACCATTGCTGTTAAAACATTAAAAAGCTAAACTCTAAATAGCTTCTACTCTTCAGCAGCTCCCAAGCTATGTTTTTGGCTGTTTTATGTATTGATGTGTATGCACAGAGATGTGTGTGTATACATATATTTAAAGGCAAACAGCAGACAACAGAGTTTTGTGCAGCAGTCATATTGAATATTTAAAATGCTACCATTTCTAGTTTGCCCTACAAGTGGAAACAAGTGTGCCCTCAAAAATATCCCTGCTGGGGGAAAGCAAAACTTTCTTGAGGGCTGGACTTGGGAGGAAACAAAATAATGATTCAANAAAAAAGAAAAAAAAAAGGCAGATACATGCCTGAAAGAAAGACCAGAAACTAGATACCTAATTATACCCTGCAGTAAGCTGTCAGAAACTGGCAGCAGTGGGAGGGAAGGAGGCAAAGCTGATCTCAGGGAGTTCGAGCATAATCTGCTCCCACCATACTTAAAATGCCTTTTGTGTGGGAAAGGAAGCTTCTGGGATTCTCTGACACACGCTTTGTGCTGCACTTATCTAACCCGTTCAAATGGGTTGGGGCTGAAGTTACAGATAAATGTAAAAAAGTTTCACCTGGCCAGCACCAAAATTCAATGATGCCTTGGCTTCTGAAGGCAGTCTTTGTAACTAAACTGCTGATCCTGTGTTATGGTTCAGGGAATGCAGATCCTCTTCAAAAGGATATAGAAGTGTTAACAGTCTATTGCTTGTAATTACATTTCGGTTCAAAGAGCTTTCAATACCAGCAAGAAATGCCAAGACATTTCTTTTCGTGCTTGTGGCAGGGTAGGGGCTTAGAGAGTGGATTTGGGGTTTGGTCTTGGTATTTTGTAGTTACTCAGTCTCAACATAGAGCATCCATTGATCTGACCTTGAGGAGAAAGTGAAAGTTCTTCATAGTTTAAATGACTGAAAAGCAAAAGTAGGTTTATTTAAGTGTTTTCTTGGTGGAGGTTTGGTTCCTAGAGAACATGTAGCTGCCTTGCTGGTGTGGGGTTTTAAACTGTTGCAGACTGGATCTGTGAAGGTCTGCAAGTGCACAGTGTTCATCAAATTGACTGTGGCAATAAAAACAACCCATAAAGATTTGTGCTTTTATAATTTGGGTAAGGAAGGCCTGGCAAGGGAAGGGTTTGGGCAGGCTCCTAAAGGTGCCAGGGCAAGCAGGGACCAAGCACTTGCCAAGGGTTACCCTGGCAAGCATTTCTCATAGCATTCCCCTGGGAACAAACTCCTCTAGGGCTCTCGATCCTTTTGTTCAAGTTGGTCCTTTCCCAGTGTTTCACACCACCAGTGTTTAACTCCGCACCTTAGGCTGGGTAAGGATTTCTATGGGACTCTAACTCCCAGCTCAGATTCCCCTACAAGGGACACCTTAACCCCAGGCTGCCCCTGTGCTCTGACAGTAGTGATTAAAAGCATGCACCTGGGAGTTTCAGGTTGTGCTGTCTCCCTGCTTAACTAAACCTTGATTAGCCCCATCTTGGGTGAGTGCTTCAACTACCAGAGCACTGAATAAAAGGAGGAGGCTGATTAACCCTTTTTATCATTATTTATTGGAGGTCAGGGCTGTAGGGCACTTCTCCAGGATGCAGAATATAACTCAGTTGCTCTCTCTGCTGAGAATGGGAATCCTTGTCTAGTCCCTCCAAAACTGCTTTACTGATTGTTGCTTCCAACATCAAGTTCTCAGGACTCTGCATTACACTTGGTTTGCTGTCTAATGTGCCTCCTGTGAGCTGTGAACTTTGTAGATGGGAAACTTTCTGATAAAATATAAGAACAATGCAAGTGAATTGGCTGATTCTAGATTATTAAAGTTTATGGTTTCACCTAGTAGGATCTTTAGTTTTCTGTTAAAATCAAGGGAAGCTTTTGGCTCTAGTCTGAAAGTTTGCCAGTTAATTGCTGAAGGGGTATCTTTCAGGGTGGTTCCCTCAAGAAAATCTGATAACTGCTTGAAGAATTAGAAAAAAAAATAAAAAGCAGACAGAATTTGCCCTCATAATCTTCTAGGGCAAAGATGTGAAAGAGAGCAGAACAATACCCATTAAATATACACACAGAAAGTTAAAATTTATTTCAAAGAAAACATGATTTTATTATTTTACATATATGCTTGAACAAAGTAGCAATTCTGCATTGAAATTAATACAAAATCTAAAATAATCACAGTTTATGATTTCTCTGAATGATATATAATCACTCTTCTACAGTGCACGTGACACAATCTGAAACATTACCATTTATTTGAGGGAGAAAGACATGGCAGGATTAGGATGGGAAGGAAGGGGACAGCAGTGTTATCTGGTGCCCTGAATGCCAGGTTAGTAGTTGTATGTGTCCTGTGGAACAAAGGAATTGACTTCTCCGGCCACCACTTTATTGCATGCCATAAAAGCTCTTTGCTTCAGGTCCAAAACAAGGTCTGTCCCTTGGTTCCTTCCTGCTGTTCTCAGTTGCAAGCTCCCTCCTTGACTAAAACCTGCTCATCTTTGGGAGATGGAGTTGTTAGGATCAGGTCTTTGCCCTGTTTGCTGTACAGGGCAGTGCACCATGTAAATATTAAGGTGTTGGATCAGCAGTGAAGTCCCCTCTCCTGCCTGGTCCCGTAATCTACACAGAGGGATGACTGCTCCAAAGGACAGAAACACTGCTTCAGAGACACCACTTCTGAGCAATGCATGAGACACAGGAAGAGCTTCAGCCCAGCCATGCTGGAAGCCAATTCCAGGAAGCAGCAGTTCCAAGGAAAAAGGATTTCATGGAATTCTGGCAATAACAGATGTCTGTAAATGAACTGGAGGTAAGCTACAAGCCTCTACAGCACTCTAGCACAACTCATGGAACAGAGGCCTGCCAAGCAATTTCATTAATAGAAACCTTTCAGAATCAAGCCAGTCTCCAAGAGCAGCAAGAGAAACCAGATTTCCTACTCCATCCAGTGGGTCCATGCAATGCCCAGGCAAGGGCTTGGACAAAGTGCAGTTTCAAGGAGCTGAGAAGGGGAAGAGGGGAAAGGTCTTTGCATTGCTCAGACCAAGGGCAGCCCATCTGGCTAATTAGTGCAGAGAGCAACAAATCAGAGGTTTTTATGCAACCTTACATGATATGAATTAGGGAAAGGGTGCAAGATATTTCTAGATTTCTTCTCCTCCCTTCTGCTCAATTTCAACTCGCAAGCAAAGCATTTTTTTAAATTCCTCATCACTGAAGTTCCTCCTACGCATTTTTAAGACTCACAGAACACTGGTGGAAAAAAAAAATCTAATCCAGAGCTAAAAGCAGATTTGGCATCTGAAGCAGATTCACATCAGTCAGCTCACCTCCACTGCTGTTCCAAAGATGGAGATGCCTGGCTCCCTCTCTGTGCAAATGCAAACCTCTTCCTTCCTTGGAAGAGGCGCCACAGCCCTCAGGGCACAGTGGTTCAGCAGCACCTTTTCTCTGAGCAGATGGCACCACACTTCCAACAAGTAACAAGACAGAGCTCTGCCAAAGGCTGGCTGCAGATGGACAGACCTCAGCATTTCTACAATCAGCACCCACCACGCTGTCGGTGTGGCTCACTTTTCCTGCCAACAAGCAGCTCCCTGAGGTCTGTGAGGATCATTCCAAGGGATCCCACGAAGGTCACCACCCAAGTCAGCAAGTACTGCAAGCAAAGGGAGTGCTCCTCTTTCTGCAGTGGCTGGCACCTCTGAAAAGCAAGGCTGAGGGACACTGGAGCTACCCTATGAATAAATGGGTTTGTGCTCCAGTTTCAGGCCTTGCATGCTCGGTGCACAGCACAGCTGTGACTGTGCAGAGGTGCTGCAGCCAAGGGACCTTCCCTGTGTTATATCCCAAGTCCTTCCCTGTGCCTGCTCTTCTGGGAACTGGAGAAAAACCCTTGTCTTGTGCAACAAGATGAAATGGTGATTTCCTTCTCTCTCCAGTGAAAGGAAAAGGATTCAAATCTGTGTTCCTCCCATTACAGCTGCTTTTAGAAGCAGCCAAGCAATTCTTGTCCTGATGAGACAACGGAGAAGAACCCCACGTAGTGGTAAGAGTGGAAGAAACTGCTTCCCACTGTGAATTTCACAGGAGGGAAACACATGCAAAGAGGTATTTTGCTGCTCCTATTCATGAAGTAAAGGACAGAGAAACAGAGAAGGAACTCTTTTACCTGGGTAACTGAAAAAGCACCTGGTCTGCTTCACACACAGAGCCTGGCACAACTTAAGAACAGAGCCTATGCTGCAGTGACCTTCCTTGGAAGATCCATCAGGATTGAGAGGATGGAGAGCTGCTGCAGCAGAATTTCAGTGCACATGGATGCTGAGATTTGAATTAAGAACTCAAACTTCTGTGCAGGACATCTTGTTTGCATCCTGTGCATGGAGCTGTGTAAAGCAGGAAGGAGGAAAGAAGAGGCAGAGCAGACCTGTTTCTGATACTTCAGTGTAGTGTGAGCTGACTGTAATTAGGAAAACCAACTCAGTTGTGTTGGCTCCAAGGCATTTCATCATATTCACAGGCTGATTTGTGCTTCTAAAATCACAGTGCTCCTCTGGAATTAAGACACTCCTCACTAAGCCTAATCTTTCATATTAATTTCTCATGCAAGCCTTGCTTATCTTCTTTGGAATGTCTGTGGAGACACAGGTCTTACCTTTCTCTGGATAGCCTGAGCTAGGAGAACAGAGGCAATAGAAGGCGCATGTTGTTAGGGAAATGCTCCTGGGCAGGCAAGTGCCATCTGCTAATTTATGTTAGAGGGACTCTACCTGCATGTTAAAGAAAGAGGAGGAACCAGAGGTCAGACTGTATGGGGTATCCCTGAGCTGCAAACCACATGAGGGATGAGAGGAACAAAAGAATTGGAAGACAGAGACATTTGTATTCTAAAAGATCAGGCTTGGGGATATGGGGATCTGCTGCCATCCTGGCTTGATGATCTTCTCTTTGAATCCTTGCATGCAAGGAAGAAGCAAAGGTGGACTCTGACTCTTTTTGTTTGGCCTTTGCTCTAAAGAAGGGCCCCTCTTGGAAGCTGTGCCAGCTGGAGCAGGTGGATGTTCCTTGCAACAGTTGGGATCAGAGTGGGTGCCAAAGAGCCTCTTGCTGCAGCACTGAGCTCTGGGCAAAGACAGCTCTGCCAATTCAAACTCTGTGGTGGCTTCCTCTGCTACTGAGAGCAGGCTTCTGGCTCCCTAGTGGGATGTGAAAAGGCAAGGGTGTTCACAGAATGCTAAATAGGGAGGAGGGAACAATATAACTTTCACCTCAGCCCTGCAGCAAGTTGCTCTGGCTACTGCAGCTTCCTTTGAGGGGCCCTGCCTCTCCACAGCTGCCAGATGACTGCAAAACAGAACTTTGATTCAGACTGACAGTGATGCAGTGGCAAATCCCCAGGCAAAGAGAATTTGTTAAAGTCTGTAGGCACTTATTCTTCTGTTAAGACTTAAAGCCTTCTTTTGGCACGGTGCCACCACAGCCCAGCTTCTGGTGTGCTGGGAGTCACAGCCTGGACAAACAGCACATTGTACAAATGGCTGATGGTGGCTCCTTGTGTGGGGAAGAGCTTCGCCCTCAAACACCTCACAAAGAGGAGCGTGGGCTCCCCTGATCTTTGAACACAAAGTGGAGAAAAGAATGAGCTGTGAGAGCTGAACAAAACTGGGATTGCTGGGACAAGCCAGCTCCTTATACCCTGTTTCCATTACGGCTCAATTACGGCTGGCAGCAAAGTACAGTCACAGCTGAAAGCCTGTCAGCAGCTGTCAGGATGGCAGATGAGTATCAATAAAATTAGGGGCTTTTAGTGCTGCAACAGGGAGTTTTCTTTAACATTAGCTAGAGTAGAAAATCACCCAGGTCCCTCCCCATTCTTCCCCTCTTCCCTTTCCAGTACACAAAACCCCTTACAGCAGATCCTTAGGCATACCTGTCTCAACCCCTAGCTCCAGTTTTCTTTTTCAAAAGCAAGTTGCACAGCATCATCCACATCCTGCACTATGTAAGATGCCTGCAGCAGGCTGGGGTCGAAGGAGAAGTCCCGATGTCCATGGAACACTGTATTCTCTGTCTGTGCCTCCGTTTTCTTGGGAATGTCGCCGTTGTGGCGGTAGACCCCAGTGCAGACCAGAATCGACTCGCAGCTCTCCACCGAACTGTTGCAGTCATTCCTCAGCTCCAGGGAAACCTCAGCCTGGGGACTGGCTGCCCCTGGGCTCCTCTTCAGCCCAGCCTGGGCCTGGTTGTGCCGAGCTGACTTGAGGTAGTTGTTGTAGAGGTTTGCCCCATAGACGTCAGACATAGGGTTATCCCTGGGTAAGGTCACAGCGTGAAACAGAAATGAGAAACAAGCCCATGCATCTCTCTCTGGCTCTGGGGGACTCAGATTAAGACAGCACTGAAGGAGGAAGGGGTGTGAGGTAGTTGCTAACATCAAGAAGAGCAGCTGGAGTTGGCCAGTGAGTCCACTCACCAGTGAGTCCCACTCAAAACAGGTCCACATTTCAAAGGGAGACAGCACATCCCAAAGACCCACAGCAGTTTCAGCCATTACTGGATTATATTCCCTACATTCCCAAAGTGTTTGGCCAAACTGAGCTGACAGTACTACACCTGGGTCTCTTTTAATTTTGTCTTTAATTGAGTCACCCTATGTGCACTCTGCATCCCACAGTCCACAGCTTTGCTGTGTAGGGTACAAAAAGCTAGCACGCCTCTGTTCCAGGATGTGAGGCTCCAGAGACACCATCGGAACTCTGGTGTTAACCTTACAAATATCCAGAGGGAAAAGCAAGCAAGCAAGCAAAACAACAACAACAACAACAAAAAGAGCAGTCAGTATGTAACTCCCCAAGGAAACCAGCAGGAAAAAGTCTCTTACCCAACTGCATAGAGGCGTTGGACGGGAGCCTTCCAGCCCTGCTTCTCTGCCTGCTGTTGGATCAAGTACTGGGCATAGCGATAGGTGACTGGGCTGGGTTTGCCAATCAAGGCCTCGTACTTCAGCTCCCTGCCTGTCACCTTCTTGTAGATGCTCTCCAAGCAGAGAAGGAAAGTGCCATGGCCAAACCTGCCCCAGAAAGGAGGTCATCAGCATCCCCAATAACCACTGAAGGCAGCAAGCGCTCCTTGGTTGTTGCCTGTTTTGGATACAGTGTCCACAGACACCTCCACAGGCAGTGGTCTGGCTTTTGCTTCCTCCCCAAGTTTTAGTCTTTTATTTCTCATGAAGCTTTCATGTTTCTGCTGCTAATTACATCATACAATCAAGCTCTTAAAACATTCAAATGCTGAAAAAACACAGTAGAAAATGATCAGCTGCACGAGAGGAGTATGAAATAGGCTAAACCAAAGACCACACATGCTTTTCACCTGGGCATCTTAGCTTCAGCCATCCACAGAAGGTCCATGTTGCAGGCAAGGATAGGCAGATGAGGGTATGGCACATCCTGCAGCTCTGCCCCAGGGTTCCCATTGCTCAGGAGTACATCAGTAATGAGCTGCAGGCTTGTCTCCCACCTCACTGGCTCGCCAAACAGAATCACCCCTGCAAGATTTTTGAGAGCTGTTTGGAAACCCACAGCATCTAAAAGCCACCTGCTAACAAAACCCCTCCTCTGCTGGGCTGCCCTGGCAAGCACAACTACCAGGGGAACATGGCTGGTACCAGGGCTCCAGCCTGCACCGTGTGCACCACTGGTCCCACATATTGGCACGCAGCACAGGGAAAAGTTGCTTTTTTTATCCAGCTTCTTCCAGCAGTGTGGCTGCCTCCTGGCTGTACCCTCTGAATCTGCTGCTCATGGATAGCAGTGAGCTGACAGCACGTCATCAGCTCCCACCCCAGCTGGCCTGCCTGGCTCTTAGTTCTGCCTGCTGCTTTTATGTAAACACAGGCCACTGCTTACCTTCTATAGTGGGGAAGCCAGTGGTTGGAGGAGGCTGCCAGAAAAAAAGGAAGGCTGGATTAGTAATGCAAAACCTAACTAAACAAAACTAAAAATGCCTCCTCTGAACTGCCAAGGCAGTGCCATAATAAGGCAGGACAAAGCCACCTGGAATCCTGAAGGACTATTTTTTTCCCCCTTCTCCATCCCAAATGGGATTTCACAGATCTTGTACTCCTGTCTCAGAGCTGGAGATGGCAACCAAACCATGTTAGCCCTCACTGCAAGGAACAGCAATGGAAGGCAGGCGAGGCATGAGAAAGGAGAGGGGAGAGTCACTGCCCTTCCTGCAGGAGCCAACACTGGGAAGAGCAGAGGTGCTGGCTGCTCAGTGTCAGTGCCAGGCTCTTGCTGAGGGACCTCACAGTGGCCAGCTGCCCTGTCCCTTTGCTGTGTGCTCTGACCACCCCCTCTGCTGATGCCTCAGGAAATTACCAGTTCTTTCGGCCTCCGGCTCAGGTCCACCATGTCTAACAGGGGGTATGCCTTCCTCAGGGCCTCTATGGTGACCACGTGCTTGAACCCCAGGCTAGTTCAGACCATCAAGGAATGTTGTGGAGACTGGTTTGTTTGGGGGTTTTTTTTAAGTTTTTCTTTAAGTTACTTGCAGAGGCACCTGTAGGATTAAGGAATGCAAGTGCCAGTAACAGAGCAGTGTGGTAGTGCATAATCTCATGGCTTCCAGCCAGACAGGGACACCTTCCACTAGACCAGACAGCTCAAAGTCCCATGGCATTTGAGTTCCTTCACTTGCTGTCAGATTCTGGGGAAAACCTTACCCGTGGGACAGCTGGGAGTGATCCCTAATGGGCTTTGCCATGAAGGAATGGAAGGAGCACAAGTTTATCTCTAAAGTCAGAGGCACCTAAAGCTGATGGAGTCCTCGTGGTCACATCCCACCAACAGAACAGCAATCACAGGAAAAGCCATGAGCGTGAGAAGCCAAACACTGAACAGGGAAGCCAGGAAGAAACCAACATGGACATCAACAGCACCTGAGCCTGTCCATAAGGACGCTGCCCCAGAAGGTAAGCCCAATGACCTTTGTGTCTCCTCGTGCTTCAGAAGCTGAGCAAGCGAGTGCCAGGGGTAGGGGCAGGGCAGGAGCAGCAGCCTTTAGCTGGGATGCTGCAGAGCATCACGAGGTGCAAAGGATACTTGTAGGCGTTCTCCTCCAGGGGCCCCTGCCCGGCCACCAGCATATACTTCTGGTGGAACTGGCTGAAGAGCTGCAGGGGGCTGTGGGACAGGATCACCTGCTCCGGAGACACCTGCGGGACGGAGGAGAGGCTGGCTGGGACCCGCAGGTAGGATTTCGCCCCCTTGTCCCGGCGGTCGGGTGGCATCGCTGCTAGCTGCCCCCCTCGGGCCGAGGCCAAGCCGGGCACTCGCCGCGCTTCCCTCCCGGGGCACCGCCGGGGCCCGCTCCTGCCGCTGCTCCCGGCGCTCCGAGGCCGGGACAGCGCTCCCGCTGCCGTCACCATTACCTCCAGCCCCACCGCCCGGGACAGCTCTCGGGCCTTGGCCGACCGCAGGCAGTTCCCGGCGTTGGTCACGAACACGACGGGCACCCGCAGCCGCCCGCCGCCGTCCGTCAGCCTCTGGAAGGCGCGGCGGGCGGCGGGCACGGGCTGGCTGCCCCGCACCAGCACGCCGTCCACATCGAACAGGAACCCGAAGGTCGGCGGCTGCAAGGCGAGCGGAGGGCACGGTCAGCCGGGAGCGTCCGCGCCCGCACCCGCGCCCTCCCCGCGTCCCTCCTCGCACTCACC
>VWYP01028261.1:374745-421528 GCA_013400435.1 Pycnonotus jocosus | reverse complement strand
AAAAAAAAAAAAAAAAAAGGAAAAATAACCCTCACGATTAAGACAGGTTTAAAAATTTAATTATGGCCTATGTTCTGAAAGAGACAAGCAAGAGAGCATTATATGTGATGGATTTGCCAACAAATGTGAGCAGGGAGCCAAGGTACTGGGGAAAAGGGAATAGACTGGCAGCAAAACCCTTAGAATATTGCTGCTAAAAGCTGAGTCTCAGTGAAGCTCTGCAGCCAAATTTACTCAAAGCTTTGGAGCTGAATGGATTGATCTTTTATCACTGCTGTGGTCCAGCCTAAATTCCTCCTTTTTTTTTTTTGCACACCTGGAATTAGAGAGGCAGGGATGCAGCATGGGCTTCTCGATTTGCACCTTTCTCCCAACTAAGGTGAGCTCTAAGGAAGAGCAGACCCCCAGCAGCAAGGCAGGCTGACCCTCCCTCTGTCACACTCACATTTTTGAGGGCTGCATCAGACCTGTGCCATTTTAAACCCCTGAGATTTCTGCAGAAACCTGATTCTGCTGTAATCCTGGACAGCATCACACACTGGTGGCTCCAGGCACTTGGCCCCATCACAGCACAGTTGTGAGGTAGGTAAATGGCCATGTGCACTACAGGCTTGTCCTAGGAAAGCGAGAACAAACTGGACACAACAGGTAAACTGGTTCCAGCAAGCATTTGGCAAGTGAAAGATCTAGCCCTGTAACTACTGCAGGTAATGAGGAGAAAAGAGGACTACAGGTAACCAAAAAGTGGTTCAGGACCTCAAGAGACAGCGTGCAGGAGGAGCTGAAAGCTTTCTGCTGTGGTAGAAAAGGGAGGGGCATGGGTCAACCTGTGTGTTGAGGAGCTCAGCTCCTCCCACAAAGGCTCTGTAATGATTAGCTTCACCTTGGCAGCAAAGAGGCTTATTTAAGGGAGAATCAACTCATGGCAAATAAATATCTTCATCCATCCACATATAGCAAAGCTGCAAGATCATGTTGCTGAGAGGGAGGGGGCTTTGGGTCGCTGGCTGGCAGACATTCTACTCGTTTGCAGTGGTTCTCCTCAGCAGCATTACAAGTAAGGCACTTCCCAGGTCAGCATTTATAACCTGGCCATGACCAAAGCCTACCCTGGGGGCTTTATCTGGGCTCTGTATGCAACACCCATGGAGCAGGAGGGAGGGAGGCTCTGCTCTGGCTCCCAGGACCAAACCTGCATCAAGGCCCAGAAGAGCTCAGCTGGCAAAATAAGCATCAGGATGCTTCAGAGGAAGATGTTGGGGGTGTGGGCAGAGAGAGCTGGAGTAGAGGTAGCTGTGGCTGAAAAGGGCTGGAGTGCGAGGCACTTCAACCCCCCCCAGTTAGTGAGGAGTGTGACTGGGGTCTCACTTTTTTGTTTCTGTGGTTTGTGTTGCTGCCTTCTGCAATGCACACACCTGCAGCTTGCTGTGGTTTTATTTGTGTTCTGTGATGGGGTTTGTAGTGTGTTTGGTTTGGTTGGTTTTTATTTTCTCTGGGATAACCAGAGATGAAGTTGCAGCCTGTGCACTGTGGGCAGTTTAACACAGGGCACACAGACACACAGGGCACAGCTTGAGCCACTTCTGTAATAAGTGTGTTTGCCTCCTGCTGAGGTGTTCCAACCAAGGTCAGTGGAAATAAACACTATGGCCAGGCAGCTTGAGACAATTAACAGAAAGCATAAAGAGAGCCAATTGGCCCAGGCTGGTCAGATTTGGAAACAACAGCCTTTGCAAGTCTGTGGTTCAGAGGAGGGAGACGTCTTTCAGTAAGAACTTTTGTCAGTTCTCCCTTGACTGATGCAAACCAGCATGATTGTACTGAAGTCAGGGAAAGATGCTCTTTGATCCTGGCTGTATGCTTGGCATATGTGTGCTGAAGGATTTTTCTGAATTTATTTAGCAACCTGATAAAGATTTCTTTTTCCTTTTGTTTTTCTTAAATCTCCCTGCAACTAGTTCTCCTGATATTTTTGATGATGTTAAGACATGGAATCAGCTTGTCAAGAGACTATTTCTTGTGTAGGTTGTTTTGGGGTTTTTTGCCAAGGAGCTGGAAACCACAGAGGTCCAAATGAGCCCTGTGGATATCCACAGCAGTTCTCTACCTAGGTGAAAATCTCTCTGACAGGCTGAAAAAGCCACATTGGCATGATGAGTTCAGCAACAAAGTCTGGCAGTGGAACTCCCTGAAACCAAAAGGTATTTCCTATAAATGTCTATGTTAACACGGCCTTGTGCAGGGGGATAGTTTTAATCAAGCTGGGTTTGGGAGGCCAGGATGTTTTTGACTTAACCTGAAATGTGTTTTGTCTTCCTTTTGACCAGAGGAAGTAAAAAAACTGCTGGCAACTGAGGCACCTTTCTTCTGGCTTTATGATCACTGATTAAAGCAACCAGGCTTTAATGTTCTGGGAGCAAGTTCCACCAGCTTGTTTCCAGCCATGGTAGGTCCTGAAATAGCAGGCATCAGACCTATGACTGGTTCTTCGACCCAGCAGTGCTATTTTGGCAGCAGGCCCAGGGTTAAACATAACAAGAGTCATTTTCAGTCCTTGCTCTCTTGAAGGTCAGTGGCCCAAATGGTTGGATGTTTGTCTTAGCTGTTTCCGGACAAGGTCTGCATTTTGTAATGATAAGCCAAAATTCAGAGATCCTCCTGTTGGCAATCTCCTGCTGGCTCTAATTGGAAAGCGTGCTTTTCCTGAATAAGGATGTCAGGATTTGGTCATTGGCGTTTTTCAATTGTTTTGACTCTTTTGAGCAGGGCGATTTCTTGTGGTTGCTCTAAAGAATCACTGCTCCCTTTTACCTCCAGTCCATGAGTTTCACAGGATAGTGCAGCTCCTTCTTAGCTTTAAGCCCATTAAGCCTGGCTTAGCAGAGTTGCCCACTGCCAGGTGAGACTTTGACGTCCATTCATCTGCTCAGGTCACATGGAAGAAGCAGTCTCCCTCTTAGCAATCAGTCTGGCTCGCTCTAGCTTGCCAAATGCCTTCTGAGATGAGCCTTGTCCTCTCTACAGCTCCCTTGGAAAGCTATCAGAGAGGTCAGCCACAAATTGGTCCCATTTTTTCTGCCAGACCTCTTTGGCCTTGGCTTTCTCATCCGGTAGCATGGCACTGTATCTGTGAGGAGGAGGAAAGGCAGTATCAGGCAGGAGACAAGGGGGCAGCTATTTCAAGAGCAGCACCGAAATTAAAAGGCAGGAGGCAGCAGGAGATTAACCCTTGCAGGACATGCCTGCACCACACAGAGTAACACAGTGTAAAACAGGCAGGAGACAAGGAATGTGCAGGAAGACCCTGGGCATCATATCTAAACCATTTTTGGACATTCAGAACTGTCCAGTTAATAGAAAAGAGGGGTTAAATACACCCAAGCTAAATGCTAATTGTTTTCCTGTGTTTCCCAGATGAGTCATGGCAAACACTGCAGCAAGTCAAATTTTGGCAGAAATAGAAAAGTGATACAAAAACATACCATTTCTTCCCAAACCCAGAACCAAGTGGTGGAGGCAAGTTCACAAAGGATGGAAAAGAAGGAATACATTGAGGCATGGAGTCAGAGAAAGGCACTTGAGAGCATAGGCAGAGGAGCCTCTGGGATCCCTGTGTCCTGCCTTTGGATGAGACACAGAGGAGATTTGGGATTAACAGAAGCCCAGCTTGTGGCAGAGGAGACTCCAGGGCCAAAATCCAAATGCAAGCAAGGGAGGCAAGCTGATAGTCTCCTTATGGTTACTATGATGAGGTGAGAGAGGTGATGAACTTACTTTATGGAGTTGAGTGCAAGTTGTTTGAGGGTCCTCAGGTCAGCATTCATCCCTCCAATGGCCATGAACACCTCGTAGAAGTCATAAGAGACTCCCTTTGCCCCAAAGATGGGGGGGTCATCGGGGCTGATCACAATGGGGTGCCCCTCAGCCATGAGGTCAGCTGCAGGGTGACTCCTCAAGTCAGCTACCAGCAGCAGGACCTGGGTGGGGAAGAGTGGGAGACAACACCAGGCCAGGTTATTGCTGCAGCTGTGTCACACTGACACCTGCCAGGGCTGCCTGTGGCAGCAGGTAGTGCTCAGGGAGGGACAGGCTCCAGAGGACTGTTCAGAATGTTTTCTGCTCTGAACTGCTGCAGGAGGAAGCAGCTAGTCTCCACTGCCTGTACAAGGAGATTAATTTCTTAAATAAATCAACTTAAGGCCAGTGGGGTGAATAACTGGTGCTTATTTAGAACAATTTGACCATGAGCAATTCAGGAACAGTCTTTTGGTTACATGTTTGCTGTGGGGCTTAGCTTGAGGTGTCTGGAGCTGCTATCAGGGTTCTGTCCCTTAAAGGCTCACACCAGTAAATCTCCACCCAAAGTATCCTTTCTGCTGCACCCAGGGGACAATGGCACCATGCTCATGTGCTGCACAAGAGTTCCCACTGGTTATGAATTCTGCAAAACCAAGGACTTCCAGTTACAATCCCAGCTTCTCAGCCTCTGACCCTCCTGGCTTTGAAGTATTTTCAATTATGTTTCTTAAGACACTTCTGTGGCTCTGGGCCTCACCTCCACTGGGGAGGACGCCTTCCCAATTTCCTCTGGATAGGAATTGAAATTATTTTTTTGCTGACTGGCATTACAAGCCTTATATATATTCCCAGTGTAAGTCTGTGTAGCAAACTGCAGTGTGAGGTGATGCAAAGGAAACTAAGCCAGCCTGTGTGCATCAAAACTTGTAGGTGCCCCCCAGCTGACCCTCACAGTCATGGTAAACACCTTTCCAGTGACCCAGCCACAAGACCTGAGCTTTTAGCAACATACCTGGTTGGAGATGGGACAGACTTCTACAGGAATATCCCTCTTCAGAGACAAACTTTTGGCTACTGGGTGTTTAATGAGAGCAAGTCCATGGCCAATCCTGCTGGTATTCAGTAGCAATGCATCCAGCACATTGTTGTCTACAGAGGTGCCCTGCCAGTCTAAGCAGAGACAGATAACAATCACTGCAGTGCTGAGAGGAAATAAAGCTGCTCAAACTGCTAGATGATTTTGTTAGTAGATGACCCAGCTGTGAGGTGAGAGGGTTGCTCATGCTCAGAGTTTCCACTTGCATTTTCAGTGAAACAGGGATCTAAATCTGCCCAGGATATTGCTCAACATAGAGATACCCACTTATCTCACCTGGCTTTCAATGTTTACAGTACTGCTCTTGCAGCTGAGCTAATTATGCTGGACTCCATTAATTGTCAATGGAGAGAAGTAACAATTATTAGGGAGTAGCCTGTGCATTAGCATGAGATATATTGTGGCTTAGAAGTGCTTGCTCCTGCCCATGGCTATAAAGAGAGCCCAGGGTAACCACACTTTTTCTGTAAATGTCAATGTGCAACACACAAGGCACAAGTTAGACACGACTCTCATGGTTAGGATAAATCCCACCAATACAGACTGAATAATACATTGCCAGTAACAATACATTGCCTCAGGAACAAAGGGCACATCAGTTTGATAAGCTTGTTCAGTTAAGACTCGAGTCTGGCTCAAACATTATTTCACTTTAAAATGTGAAATGATGGCAGGGGGACTCTGCTGCTGTTGTGGATGGGAAGTGAGTGGTGTTCCAAGGGGGAAATGGCTACCAGCAATAACTCCTACACGTGATTCCTTGTCACACCAGGTCAAAGATGCTGAGCAATGTGACACTTACAGTCAAAAGCAGGGAAGCAGGTAAGGGAGTGGTCATGTGGGAATGCCACAGCTCCAAACCGATATGGGGAGAAGCATAGGGGAAACTGGTTATGTGCACATCTTTGCACACACATCCTCTTGATAGCAGGCAAACCAGGCTTGCTGCTGCGCTCTTTGCAAGATTTCAGCCTTGCCTCTGCAAGTAGTAACAAGCCTTGTGTCCTCATGCTCACCAGTCTCCCCAGCATGGAAGAAGTATGGCAAGTTGACACCCATGGAATATGGGATGGTCAGGGCATCCTTTAGGTCCCATAAAGAATGACCTTCGTCCTCATCACCAACCTGGGGGAAAGCAGAAAGGTATTTTTGAGCACGCTTGGGAAGACAGTGGGACTTACAGCTGTATATAAATGAGGTGCCAGCTGCGCTGAAATTACAATGCTGTGGGGTAGGGAGCTGATTCTTTCTGGGGATTTTGTCAATTACCCTGAACAAAATCCTTAGCTGGAGGATTTGCAATTCATTAACACTGATTTCAGTACAGCAGCAGAGGTTCTGGCTCTGGTATACAACATATGCCACGGTATATATGTGGTTGTATCACTAGGGGTTAATGTGAAGCCCCAGAAGAAATACAATTACCAGGTCGAAGCCTGCCAGGGTGTCTGGGAAGCGGGCTCTGAGTGCCATGGCAGTGAGGATGGCTTCTTTAATCTGGGAAACATTCAGCATCCTAGAGAGCAAGAGAGAGAAAGCGCTGCAGAAGCTGACTCCCATGGGCCTGCCTTCTCAGGGTTTGAGTTGTGAAATGGGGCCCCCAGGGGTATTTCCAAAATGCAACTTGCTCCTGAATCTGACAACCAGCTTCAGGTCTCTAGAGGAACAGCAGTAGAAAATTGATATTATAAAAGGAAACCCATGAATGACCAGGAAATGCCTGGCTAGACCCTGCTGTCACTTGAGTTGAGGCATGCTTGTCTAACTCACTGGCTTTCCCATTTACCAAGCAGGGAAGGGAACACATCAGTGCGGAGAGAAAATGTTTAATTTTTTTTCTTTCCTCTCAGCTGTTTTGTTGGGAGGCGAGGCAGTAACTGCATTTCAAAAGAGTTTTACATTCGGGTTTTTTCCAGCCTTATCAGACTTCAACTTCTCGGTGCATTTTGCAGACTGTGTCCTTACTCAAGCTGGCCAGAGCGTCAAGCCAGCTCTGGAGAGGGCACTGTGCCAAACCAGAGCGAGTAAGCGCTGCTGAGAGGTCTGCTCCACTTGCTGAGGATCACCTCACATGACTCCATGGCATCTGGCTGACTTGGAGAGCAGCCTTGTGTCCGCCTGCCCGGGCAGCAGCACGGACATACCGTACACAGGCTGCTGGGGAGCGACGTCTGCAGGGTCCCACTGGGACCTCTGCCACACTGAGTGCCCAAACTCGGGCACTGCTGTCACTGCTTCAGTCTCTGCAGGGAGGAGGAGAGCAGGCACGGCTTGGACACACACACAGAGCTCTGCCTAGGCTCATTCCTGCTCCCAGGGCACACGGACACTCCTCTGGCACACTCCGTGAGTCCGCCTCGCTCGCTTCGCACGTACGCAGACTTTTATAGAGGAGTTCTCCCCCTCAGCCTTTTACACACGCCAGGGAACGCTTCAGGAGTCAATACCCCGGCTCTATCGACCCACGTGGACATTGCCAACCAACTCTGGCACTCCAGCCCAGCCCTCAGCATTGCTTCTCCCAGCCCTCTGCCCACTCCGGCACAGCACGGCCGCTCTCAGCCTGCTCAGCCTCTACCTGTGCACTGCAAATATGATCTTGGCTCCAACAAAGTCGGGGTGCTCCTTCACAAACTGCCTGGTCACCTCCTGGTAGGTTGCCACAGACCATGATTTATCGTGCCGGGTGCCATCCAGTTCGTACACCTGCAGCGTGGAAAGCACGTGACAAGCAGTGGTCAGAAGAGGTGGGGGAAATGAAGTGAAAAAAGCCTTGGGAGAATCAGAGTGCTGTGGTCCCGAGAACAGAACAGGAAAACAAAAGCAGTGAAATCTCTGCAGAACATTTTCTTCTTCAAGCCTTTACCAGCTGGCAAGAACCAAGGAGTGGGTTTCCTCCCTCCTGTGTGATACAAGTTTCTCTGTGTTCAGGCGTGGCAAGCAAATGCCCTTGAGAACTCAGAGGAGACCGTGACCTCTTACTCCTGTCTGTATCCAATGCTGGAGTGTTTTGTCCAGCTGTCTGGCAGCTCACACATGCTCTGTGCCTTGCAGTGGCAGTCTGTCAGCTGAGGCAGCCCCAAGGCACGCGATGGCTGAGCTCCATAAGCTACCAGCTGAGCTGGGCTTCTGCTCCCCTCTGCCAGAGGTTTGCTCCATGACCTTGAGTCAGTCAGCTAGTCTTGCCATGCTTTCCCAGGCCTCTGGGAAACTGGGAAAAAGAATGCTTTTGGCATGCTCTGTCTCATCAACTTGCTCTGGAGGTTCCTCACTACCAGGGCTGTTCTCAGGGCTTTTGCCCTGATTTCAGCAGAGGTGGAGACCCTGAATGCCCCATTGATACTATCCCTGCCTGACAAAGGCCCTGCCTGAAGTCGCTCACAGACAGCAGCACTCCATCAGTTCTCCTCACATCCTTCTCACCATTCTTTTCTCTGTCATTTTTCTCCTCCAGCCTTCAACTGCTCCACTTCACCCTTAACTTCCTCTCTGGTGCTGTCCTTTGCAAGGATGCCCCTCGTAGAGCCTCCACCCCATCACGATGTGGTGTCCCCCTTGCAGGCACTAGCAGCCATGGGGCAGCTGCAGATGCTCAGAGGGAATTTTCCCCAGCTGCAGCCCATGGGAATGTGAGACTTTACACAGCTGAATCTGCAAACACAGCTGGGCTTAGGGGGCTTTTCCACAGTGTTTGCTGTTTCGCACTAAATCCCAGTTTTCATTTACTTTACCTCAGGGGCCGCTCCTGGCAGGCTTTGCTGCAAGGAGAGCTTTTGCAGCGTCAGCGCTGCTGCCTGCCCGAGCCTTGTGAAGGGTCTCCAGCCACAGCAGCACCTTGCTATTCCTCCTCACACCCTGCTCACCTTGACTTCCCCCGGGAAGCATTTCCCTGCCCTCTCAGCCCAGCTCCAGCCTGGCTGTGCCTTTGCTCACAGCACAGAGCTCCAGGGCTCTGTAGGCTCCCACGGCTGCCGCCAGCATTAGGAGCTGGATGGGGAGCAAATCTTCCCTGCCAAGGCTCTCTTCAAAAGGACTTACAGCCGTGTCTAAGGGCTGATGGTAAAGGCTGGGTGTTTTCCAGTCAGGCCCACGCACTTGTATCGTGGCAGATGCTCTTGGCCTGGAAACCTGTGTGGCCTGAGGGGCACCAGCGCTGTCTCATAGCACAGGCATGTTGACATTGATGCAATTTTCTCTTTCCAGGTACCCCAAAGACAGGTGGTGGCTGAATTCAGAGCAACTGGCTTATGGCAACTCCAGCAAAGTAAGATGCATGTAAACTTTGTGGACTTCTCCACGTCCCCTTCTACTTTCAGGCATGCTGGACTGACAAAACTCCCACCCCCAGGAAGTGCTGCATGGAGCTGGGCTGTAGAATTGTATGGAAAAGGTGTGTCTGCAGTGACAAAATTGTCACTGGGAAAGTGGGAACACTTAGGGTGATGTGGTCTGCTGGTGCTTGGGGAGGCATTAGGGCAGAATGGGTTTGTAGGATAATCTGACCAGCTCTGGGGGACATGCAGGGAGAAAGGCTTGAACCATTACCAGATTTTGGTGTTAATGCCAATGAAAGGAGCAGTTCATACTTCATACACACAGTCAAAATTTTAGGTTGTCTGCAAATTGTGGAAGGTTGTGTTTTGCCAATTGATTGACTCACCAGTTCAGAGTAATTGTTCTGAAACACACTGAGAATTTAAAATAACATAACTATTCCAGAATAAGTCTCTATTCAAGACAGGAAATTTGTTCAGAGTAGCTGTCATGGAACAGGTGATTCTGGTGCAGACAAAACCGAGCTACATCTTCCCAATGAGCAAGATTTTGACATAGCTCCTAGTCTGACTGTACAGTGTGTATCTGTGTCACAGCAGGCATCTCCCTTAGCCATTAACAGCAAAGAATCTCTCACTTTCAAGCCCTTACCTATGCAAATCTCCAAGAAAGATGTTTGAATATGATCAAGGTTTTCCAGCATCCTGAGAAGGGCAGGTATGCAAACATCCAAAAACTGAATTCAAGATAGGGCTTGAGAAAAGCTATGGAGAAATACAGATTTAAAAGACTATTAGAGAAGCCAAACCCCACATACCGCAGGCAGGATAGCTCTTATCTCAACATACTGTATGTTATCTTCATAGAGCTCCAGCAGCCCCTGGTAGAAATAGGCCTTGAACACAGGTGCATAGCAGATAAGTCCAGAGGCAATGAGAAAGACTTCTTCAAATCTTTTCCAAATGGAAGTCTGAGAGGGGTAGGCCAGCTCAGGGGCATCTGTCACCAGGGTCAGGTTTCTCAGCAAGCTACAGAAAAGGGAGAAAAGAAGGAATGAGGAGAGCAAACAGAGCTTGTTGGCACTGCAGTACAACAGGCATAACAGTGGCTGCTGCAACTAGGAAGCATTCAGGTCATTTTTCTGCCACATGTATCTACTCCTCTAATGGCTGGCACAGAATCTGCATGATACATGTTGAGCTGTAAGCAGGGTAGGAGTAGGTGCTTGAAACCTGCCCCTCCCTTTTTCAAGGAACAGAGTTATAAAAGCAAGGATGGTGCTTTTACATCAGTTATACTCTGCCACCCAGGGTATCCCTAAGCTGAAAGTAGGCATGCACATTACTCCTGCAGGCAATGTGTTTCCCCAAGAATCTTCAATGCACAGAAGATGTCACACTTGGCCCTCTGCTCAGCACCTGAAAGGCAGACTGAGTTTTCAGGAGATGCCATGTACTGGGCCACCACCAACCTGCTTGCTGAGCCCATAAGTTGTCTTGGTACCTTTGTATTGTCAAAATATGCCATCTAAAAAAATGCAAGGGGAAGAAAATTCTGAACCAGGAATCATTTTTCCTCACTAGTGAGAACAAACCTGATGCCCTGCCTGGCTTGCTGATAGCTACTTCAAGGAAACAGCTGATAAGAATCTCAGCCCTGGCTTTTCCTTAGTGTGATGGAAATGTATTTATTTCCTCCATACACTCAGCTGGCATAGAAGCCTCTTTCAGAAATCCGGAGAGACAGTGGGTAGTTTTATCAGGCAGAGTTCAAGGAAGGCAGTAAATTGCAAGATTATCTAATTGTGGGTGACAGCTTGGATTTAGGACAGGATGAGCATCTGTGCCACACCACCATCCTCTGGCAAGCTGATAGCCTTCATCCCACCTGAAGCCCTGCCTCTGGCAACAGCCCTCCTTCTTTCACCTGAAGAGTAGTTCATAATAAATTTCTCCTACCAGTGGGCAAAGTCTAAATGGCAATGCAGGGGTGATTAACTTCATTCCTGGGTGGACAAATGGAAGCCATCACAGAAACCTACAGATGTTTTCTTGCTGGCCCAGTGGTTATCTCGTGTCAGGGGCTAAGCAGGTTCAGACAGAAATACCTTCAGCCATGCTTCAGCTTTCATCTGAGAATATTGTTTCCCCTCAGTAACAGCTACTGATCTTTAATAATGTTTCCTGTTTGATGTCTTGGCCCCCATCCTCATGCAGTGCTCTGCTATGTTATATGGGAGGTGTGGCTTTGATTTGTGGTCTTATTATCTTCATCCAGGACACTTCTGTGGATGGAATTAAACCCCCACAGAACCCCTACAGATGTAAAATGTGATCTGGTCCAAATTCATAAACTGAGACATCTTGGACAGATATGCCTTTTGAATCTCTCCATCCTGCCCATAAAACAGAGCCTGTTCCCCCAGGATTTGCCTGCTGTTTCATCCTCTAAGGATTCTCTTTCCAGGGGCTGCTGTTTCATTTCTTCCTCACTCTGTTAATTTGTTTGCCAGGAACAATTTTAGACGCAAACCTGTACGTAAAAGAGATGCTACTACTGCTAAGGATGCGACTTTAAACGCTCAACAGTCAGGAAAATTCGGAGATAAGGTTTCCACAGCAACTCGGGCTCTGCCCTCCCATGCATTACAATAGGGGCTTTGGTGCCATTATCACAGGACACTGGGCAACCCCCAGCTACCGTTCAGTAATCCATGCAACCAGAGAGCACCGAGCTGGACCACGGAAGGGGCGGGCAGCGAGGAGCACGCAGCAGCGGGAGACACCTCGGCATCACCCTAGAAACCAGGAATGCGGGAGGCAGGAGCATCCTGAAGGCGCTGATCCAGCTGCCCGAGCTGCGGATGGGGCCAGCCGCCGGCAGAAAGGGTGTGCTGCTGCTCATCAGGGAGGTTTCGTGTGGGAAGAGCTGGGGGAAAAGAGATTTTTTTTTTTTTTCCCCCCCTTCCCTCGTGGTCGAAGGGCAGCTCCCCTCCAGCTCGGCACGCCAGCGGAGAGCACCTGCCCGGAGCCGGGAGCGGAGAGCGGCTGTTCCCCCCGGCGCTGCGAGCGCTCAGGGAAAAACCTCCCCGTGGATCAAAAGGCCCTGCAAGCCCGTTCTCGCCACTCCAGGCAGCTCCCTTTCAGATAAGGATGGGTGGATAGTGGGGCTCCCACCACTTTCTCCCCTTGTCCTGTGAGAATTCGGCTCCTCCAGCAATGAGCGCAGGCAGGGCTCAGCCCCCTGCCTTTAAATCTGGCTGTACGAACTCGTGGTTGTTTACTTAGCCTGTGCTCTTGGGCTAGAAACAGCAATAAATCCCCACACCACCCTGCTCCTAAAAGCACATAAATCAAATTGTACTTCTCTTTATAATCCCCTTCCCTTTGAGACTGATTATTGATCCTTACAACTGTTGAAGATTTATTGCATAATAGTGATCCATCCTTGATAACCAGATAATCTCCTAAGGGTTTGGGGGCTTTTGCCATCAGTAGCTCATGCAGATGAAGCAAAGCTTCATAGATACATTTTTTTGCTTCTTTTCTGGAATGGGCCTTTGCCAGTGATCAGGTGCAGACTACAAATAGCCTCCCATGTCATGTCATGTATGCACTGAACAATGCTATTGCAATGCATATGCCCAAAGGGGCACAGCTAAAATGACCAGCCAAGGATTATTTATTTTCAACTGTGGGTTTGCTTTCTCTTTTCCCGGGTTTTTTCCCCCCTTTTCCTTTCCCGTGCTATAAAATACATAAGTGAAAGGTTTTGTTGCCTTGTTTTTAAAGGGATTCTTTTTGCTGCTCCTTTTTCTGTTCCTGATGGGTAATTATGCCCCTCTCCTCACCGTGGTATCTAAATGTCTTCCAGTGGTGCATTAAATAGTGTGACTAACATCTGTCACATGTGGTTCATTCGCTTTCTCTCGCTCTCTCTCTCATCCCCTCTTCTTCTCCCCAAGGGGAGACTTGTAGAGGGAGCTCAGTGCTTTGTTTCTGTAGTGGATTTTTTATTCCTTTCTTTCCCCCCTCATACTCCACACGCTGCCCTATTTTTCTGTGAGATAAGGCAGGCAGAGGACACGGAGGGGAAGGTGATGGCCCAGGCAGCCACCAGCACCCAGGGGATCTGTCCCTGCAGCCTTGGCTGTGGTGTCAGCTCCCTCACAGATGACTTCATCCTGGTGATAGAGAGCTCTGCTGGGCACAGCCTCAATCCTTGGGCTGCTGGCGGGGGGTGGGCGGTGGTATTTTACAAATATCCTGAATGTCAGTGCTGCTTCCCTAAATGTCTGGGGGCATGCTCTTGCTTTGGAGATGGCAGCCATTATGGTGCTTCTTGAGGGAAGGAATGACATTCTCCTGTATTGTAATTGATTGTGAAGAAAATGAGTGAGGATTGTTTTTCCTTTTAAGTATGAAAGCAAAATTCCCTTCCTTTCACCGTCCCTTGGCCCATGGTCTCCTGGCTCTCCTGACAGCATCCTTTTGGAAGCTTCCCAGTAACACAATACTCCGGGGTCTTGGCCCATGAGATGTGTGTTTTGAATAGGAATGATTAGATCTTCTCTTGAGGGAAACAAACCAAAGGAGTCCTTTCCAAAGCAGACACACACACACACACACACACGTGTATGTACCTAAAAATGCAAACAGCAAAAATCATGCACATTCCCCCTTTCTTTCTACCCTTTCCTGGTAAGAAATGCTGTAAGGTGAAAGAGGTGCAGCTTCTCAGAAATGTTTCCATTGTTCCTTCACATTTGCTGATCCACCCTGTCTTGCATGAGAGCCCTTCCCTGCTGCCATATTCCCTTGACACTTCCTTGAAACCACCCAACTATCCATCCGTTCTTTCCTCTGACATCTGCTTTCTCTCAGCTTGTCAGTGCTCAAGGGCAAAGAGGAGTGCAGGAGAGAGGTAGCCTGGGATGCACATGTTCAAGAGACTGGGAGAGTTTCCAGAAACTGAGAGGCAGAACAGATTGGGGCCTATTCCTGGCTAGAGACCTATTTCCAGACGGCCAAAAAACATTCCTAACCCTTAGACTAGTGCCCAGGGATTAGATGAAAATGGGAGGGGAAGTGCCTCAGTGTGGCTGTTGTTGGTATGTTTGCACATTATGCATAATGACTCCTCTGTGATTTTGTGGTGATGAGCACAGAAGGACAAGAAATGAAGGACAACATACTCAAATGGATAAGTCAGCACCCAGGATGCCAGAGATCCAAGTTTGTTCTTGGCTCAGGCACATGTTTGCTGAGGAAAATCACTTCATTGGCCTCTGCCTCAGTTTCCCCTCCGCATGTGGGGAGCCCCTTGCAGTGAGGCTCTGTCTTGTGTCCCCATGCAGTGCTTGCCACTCTGAAGTCCTGCTCTGACTTGTGGCCACTGAACACCGCCAGACAAATACAAAAGAAGAGGAATGTGGCAATACTGCCTCTGAAAACAAGTGGTTTCCACACAGGAACAGAGGGAACCACACAATGCACAGCCCAAATCACCCAGGTGTACAGGGTGTACAGGATGCCCTGCCCTTGAGCCTCTGCATCATGCCATGGAAACACAACTAAAACCAAGTGCAATGAAGGGTTGCTCCTGAGACACTTCTAAATGCCCAGTGCAACTGCTTGGCCTTTAAGGAAGTGAAGCTGTTTCAAAATCCAATCCCTTGCACGTTATTTATGGGTCTCCTGGTGTGGTTGAAGAGAGCTGGTGCTGTCATCTTTCCTTCCTCATCACTCCCAGCAGAAATGGAAAGGAGCTAATGGGGAACCAGTTTTCTCTTTGGAAGGCAGAGAGAAGTGACTTCTCACTGGGTCTTATTTCGTCCATCACGTGTCAGGGCAGTTGAGCCTCAGGATATGAAAGGTCAAGAGCCCAGGGTTTCACATCACTTTCTCCTTCCCTTCTGGACCTCTATATGAGAGGGATGGTGGATGCCCTGGAGAGACAGACCCTTCTGCCCTGCCCATTGCTGATTTTGGGGAGGGAAGGCAATACCATGCCACAGGTCTGGAAGCTCCTCAGCTTCCCAATCTGACCTCCTTCCCAGATCTGCAGTGCACACAGCCCAGACAGCTTCCACATGGAGGGGACACCAGCTCACTGAGAGTTACAAGGTCTCTATTTAAGAGCACACAACCTCACTGAAGAGCACTGCAGTAAACCCCACCAAGTTTCACTTCAGAAACGCTGGAGTTAGGGTCATCTGCATTGCCTTAATCCAGCCCTCTCCTTGTGTGTTGGCATGGCAATACTGTCTGTCATTACATGACACCCTACACTCTTTTTTTTTCTGCAGACCCCAGCCCCTGGAGCGCCAGGGACAGCGGTGCCCTCTGAATGGATGGCTACTCAATATTTCCTTTTGTCCTCATCGCTCAGTGTCTGACTTCATGCATTATTTAGCGTGCTCTCTCCAGCCCCCCACACACCACGGCAGAACTGCATGCTTCCTCTTGGCCTTTTCAGCAGGGCTTTGTCCCGGGATCAGTGGCCCTTGGATGGTGAGATAGGATTCTGTCTTCCCATCACCACTGCCTGGAGGGGGAGCCAGGCTCTTCCCAGCCACCTGTGAGTGAATAAATGCCAGGTGGTTCAGACCAGCCCAGTCCTGATAAAAGGCTGCCAGCAGTAAAGGCAGGAGCTGCCTGCAGGAAGGGGAGCTCCTGCAGGAGGGTGAGTGATGCCCTGGGGAGCCAGCTGAGGTGTGAGCACCTGGGCAGCTGCAGGACGCTCACCTGTAAAGGCAGAAGCTCTGTTAGCAGGAGGGTGTTTGAGGGGAAAGAGCCCCCAAACCAGGCAGGGATCCTGTCTGTGGGGTTCCTTAGCTCAGCCAGTGCCGGGAGAGCAAGCCACAGCTCCTGGTGCCTGTAGGGAATGAGTGCTTCCAGGTGGTGAGTGCCAGTGGGGCTTCAAAGCCAGGCCTCAGAAAACAAGTTTGGCGTTTGGAGGGAGAGTTGGGTTGCATTTTATTCTGGGAAGTTTGAGAGGTAGTAATTAACATAAATAGTTTGCCCAACTTCTTGCTCTGAATCAAAACAATGACTTTGCAAAGTACTTTTCTGCTGCTGGGGGAGAGCCTGTTCATCAGCTACTTGGCTTCCTCGTCCAGTTTTTGGATACCTCACTGGATGAGGCACCATGCAGCCCTGTCCCACACTGAGAACCCATTCAAAACCTGGGTGCTGAGGAGAGCTGGGGACAGGTCTCATAAATCTACTTAAGCCACTGTCCTCAGCATGTCTGTGCAGAGGGCCAGAGTGAGTGTGCACAGAAAAAATCAGTTTTTATGGTCCCTGACTCTGCCTTACTTAATGCAGCAGCCTTCAAGCTCTTACACTGCTATTTGCTTTTTCACAGCCCTAAACGGAATTCCTCACTTCCAGAGCAGCAAGGAAAGGGGAAAGTGGACCAGAGTGCTCCTGCATGATGCTGCCACGGAACACCAAGAGGCTCGTCAGGGCTCCTCACTCACCCTCTGTCGAACTCGGCCACGTCGCTCAGCTGTGCCCGGTAGGTGTCCAGCAGCAGCCACTGGGAGCACTGGGCTGGCAGGTGGGCAGGGCGCGGCCGGGAGAAGCGGAAGCGGACGGAGCCCGCGGGGGTGAAGCAGATGTAGCAGTCGGGCAGGTAGGAGGCATTGTACACCAGCCAGCCCACGCTCAGCATGGCCAAGTCGTGCAGGTGGAGCACGGCACCTGGTGGAGGACAAGGACATCCCGATGAGCCCAAGCAGCTGGGAAGAAGGTTTAGTGTGATTGCGGTTTGCTCGCTCATGCAGGGGTGTCTGGAAATGCTTCTAGAAGGCTGTGAGTGCCCCAGGCTGGAGGATGCAGCCCCCTCCACATCAGACACTGGGCAGGCAGAGCGTGACAGCTCCCTGGGAGCACAGGGAGGGGGAGAATCAATAGGGAGCTCTGCTTCTCCACTGGGATGGAAAATGCTCCGAGTTATTAAAGGTCTTTCAGACAGACTTTGCTGTGAGCTGGCTCAGGCCCTGCTGATTTAAAGATAAAACTCGCACAGGAGGCAGCAGTTTACAAGGCATGCTAGCTGAAGCACACCTGAAGCTAAGCTCTGCATCTAAGCTGTTTGGATCCCAGCTTCAATTTTTGTATCTAGTCTGTGTCTCTTCTTTCAGCTCTCTGGAACTCTGACATACACCAAAATCCCAGACCATGTTACTCTGGGGAATTGCACTCAGATGCAGAAGTACAATTCACTTCTGTGCCTTATCAAAAGCATGCTCCCCTACTCTGTACATCTGCTGCTGGCCAGCACGAAGGGCCTCTGGGGCACTCTGTTATTGTGCAGTATGTTGGCAACTGCCAGCCTTCCTGGCACAGGAAGCATCCTCTGCCTGCTCACCTTCCTTATCATTTCACTGAAATCTCTCCTTCTCTAAAGACTCCTGGTGTTATTGGTGCTTGAACTAAGCCTCACCTTTGTAAAGGGAAGATACCGTGAGAGCTGAAGTCTTAGATATGTATTTTATTAGTCTAGGGGAGAGCTCTTAGTTAAAGTAGATTTGATGGCCTTAGGGG
This sequence comes from Pycnonotus jocosus, assembly GCA_013400435.1. NCBI lineage: Eukaryota > Metazoa > Chordata > Aves > Passeriformes > Pycnonotidae > Pycnonotus > Pycnonotus jocosus. The sequence goes on along the minus strand of VWYP01028261.1, from coordinate 403,807 downwards.
TAAAGGCAGAACATGAACAGCAAGAACAAGACACAAGACTGGTATGTATTTGACATTAGATTAAGTTCCAGAGTATAATTTGTAGTGGACTAATCTAATATGGACTCCTGTCTATGATCTCCCACTAGAGAGGGTCTGGCTGTAAAGAGGCTGAGGAGCTGTGGCTGCTGCTCTCAGCAGAGCTGGTGCACCAGCCTGGGCATGCTGCAGCTGCCTGACCCTCCTCTGCCTGGCAATGTCACCTCCTTCCCTGTGTGAGCAGCAACAGACATTACAATAGTGCTTGAAACAACAGGAACTCCCAGGGGCTCTGATCAAGTCCTACTCAAACAGCTACAAGGATGTGATCTTGGCCCTAAAAGCTTACAGCCCTTGCAAGGATTCCAAGAACCCATTTTAACATTGCCTGGATTGAAAAGTGTTAATTATTTGGGTTGACTCCCACTTGGTATCAATGATACTGGAGGTGAAGAGGGGAGTACTTTTAAATTCTTAACTATTCAATCCAGCCATGAAAGGATAATGACATTTCTGACATACTAATTGTTTACAGTAATGGATTAGAATGCTGCAAGGCTGGGATCTGCATCCCACAGCAGAGACTGGGAGGGGGAAGCTGGGAAGATTGTTCAGGGCCACATCCAATCTGGCTGTGAACACTTCCAGGGATGGGGCAGCCACAGCTTCTCTGGACAACCTGTTCCAGTGCCTCACTACCCTCTGAGGAAAGACTTTTACCTATATCTAATCTAAATCTCTCTTCTTTTAATTCAATACTGATCCCTCTGGTCCTGTCCCTACCTGCCTGTGCAAAAAGTGGCTCTCTCTCGCTTTTATAAGCTCACTTTAAGTGCTGGAAGTACACAGGCTTTGACTTGTACACAACAAGCAAAGAGAATAGATTTCAGTGTTAGAGGTAGCCCCTTCCTCCTCTAGTGCCCCTAGACTTTCCAGCAGACTTCCAGGTCTGCTACAGAACCACCTGCAGAAGCACTTTCAGGGAATGCAACACTTTTGGCTGGGATACAGAATAAGACAAGGTTGGTAACCTGATTGTGGAATGTGTATGTGGGAAACAGAGAGGCCCTGGCTGGAACATGTAAATGGGGATGTCTGTTACTTCTTGTTGTCTTTGCTTCCTCTGCCACTTCTCCACTCTTGAAAGACTTAAGGATCCATACTGTAAGTTAAACCAAATGCCACAATTGCTGGAAATGTGTATTCATCCAATCCATCCCCCTCTTCCTCTCTCCCCCTACCCCATCCCTGAGCTCGGAGTCAGGGCTTTTCCTGGAACCCAGTGAGCACAATTTACAGCTCTCATAAGCTTGTCCCCCACATCCTGTGTTTTGTCTGAGCTCAGAAAGCAGAAGATGAGAAAGGAGGAGTAAGATGAGAGTCCTTAAGCCAAGCCTACCTTTTGGCATGCGCTTTAAGATGCTGAACACCGCGCTCTGATCAATGAGGCTTTTTGCCCGGAAGAAGTGCATGCTTGGAGGAAACTGTCCTGTGCTTATGGCTGTTTCTACTTCCTTCTTCTTGAGATTTACAAGCTTTGTGCTGAGTTGCTGCTCCTGCCTACTCAGCACCAAGTTGCCACCTGTCCGATGGGCTTTCTCCTTCTGCATCAGGGAATCCCGGTCCTTCCAGAGTGGGCTGAGAAGGCAGAGGGAAGGCAGACTCAGGAGAAGGTATGCCAGCCTTACACCTTGCCCACATGGAGGTTTCATCTTAGAGCTGCACCTTGACAGGGAGAAAAGACTGAAGCATTAGCAGAGGTCAGAAAATGGTACCTGGGCAATGGGAGATGAAGTTGTTGTCCATTCTGCAGGATCAGTGGGTTAATGGGATGCTCAGTGCTGGCAGGAGCACCTGGTATCAATGCCCCCTGAATTTAGGGCTAAGGGATCAGCACACTCCTTATGGCTGCTGATTACACACAGCAAGGCTGGGTAGGGTGAAGAGATATTGCTCCTTCGATCAGACTGGCAGCACATCATGCAGTAAGGCAAAGGTCCAGCCCTGGCATGGGGGATTGGTGGGATCAGGATGCTCTTGCAAGAGGGGATGGAGCCCTCACTGAACAAGGGGTGCTGGTGCCGAGCTGGCTGCGCTGATAATGTCCAGGTAAGGGGCTTGGCTTGAGCTCATCAGATCCTGATTCCCTCCAGTTGAGAGAAGATCCTGTTGCACCCATTTAGTACATTTCAGCTACCCCAAGGCTTAATTTATGGGCAAAACCCCAAGGCTTCCTCTGCAGCAACAGAGGTGTGTCCTTTCCTTGCAATCCCAGAAAAAAGGGGATGGAATTCAGACCATGGGTGTAGTAAGAGATCACAGGAGCCAGGCATGTGTGAACTCTGAGAGTTCTTCCTCCCCCCAAAAAGCACGACTGCAATATAATCCTTCAACACCACCCTCCATGCCAATCTCTCCAGAGCAACACAGGCTGGAGAAGGGCTCAATATTTTGAAATAAGCCTGTGTGAATTACATAGAAAGGTCCTGTTCTGCATATTTTGTGTCTTTTGCTCCCAGCCTCTCCTCCACCCATGGGTCCAGGAAGACATCCCCAGCCCCTTTAGTGCATCCCAGGGGTTGAAGTTATGCTGGGGAGCAAACAGAACACCCCAGGGGCGGATGCAGCCCCATACCAGGCCTGGCTCTGAGCTTAGAAAAGGAAACATCCCAAAGAAAAGTGTTATCCGTGGTGAGACTGACTCACTTACTGTTAACTCTCCTCCTGCTGGCACGCAGAGCTCACGCAGCTGCTGGGGAGAGCGGGGAGCGGTTCTGTGTCCCAGCACGGATAAAGATGCACAGCAGGATCCGTCCCGGAGCGAGGCACACCGAGTTCCTCTTCCTGTGCTGCCGCCCAGCTTTTATTGCACCCCAGCTTCATGAATATATAAGAAGGAGGAGGAGGCAGGGGAGGTTATGAGAAAATGGGACGTGGACGCCCGGGCAGCGGCTGAAGGGAACTGGGCTGCCAAAAAAAGCGGGGTTGCTCAGGGAAACCCCCCAAGCTCTTTAACCCATCGCTGCCCGACAGCGAGGGCATGGGAGGCTTGTCTGTGCAGCCGTCCCGCCTTCCCTGGCACACACAGGCAGCTTTTAAATATCCTGGGAGAAGCGCTTCGGCGCGCATTCCTGGTGCGGGGAAACTCTGAAACCCCGCTCGGTGTCCCAGGAATACTCACAAACTTGGATATCTCGTCTGATCCAGAGCGTTTAGTGCCAGCGACACTGCGAGCTCTGCTCGCCAATGCTTTTACAGCTGAGGAAACAGCGATCTGTATGGGTACCTTGAAATGGTCTTGCCCGGTCTCTGCCAGCTCCGTCAGTGGGGCAGGCATCAATCCAGCCGGCTGCCCTGAGACACGCAGGGATAAGCTCCAGCCTGGAAAGAAAGTCAGGTGCAGGGAGGATGGGCTTATTTTTTTTTAAAAAAAATCACTACGAATACAGTAATTTCAGCATTTCCTTTTACACAGTTCAACGGACTGAGTTTTAAGCCACTTAAAACAGATGTTACATAAACAGTTTCTAGGGGAGAACAAAGTCCATTTGGTTTCATGTAGTCCGAAAATTTAATAATTTTAAATATTAAAAAAAAAAAGAGAGAGAGAGAGAAACACAGAAAGATCTTCTAAGTTAACAACTATTGAAAACAACCCACAGCAGTCACAAAGATTGTTTTTGAGGCACAGACAGTAGTCTGGTCAATGATATGTTAAATTTCATTAGCTGGCACTACAGGAACGGACTGAAAGCAGGGTGTTCAGGCTGCCCACACTCCCCTCCCTGACTGTCCCAGCTGGACACCTGCCAGCTTTTCCTTCTTTTCTGGTCCCTTCACTCTCTGCTGTCACTAAGATGAGTCCCAACATCCATGCATGGATCAGTCAGGTATCCCAAATACTCCCTAAATCCTGACAAGGCAGCATGTACAGAGGGTGGCTGTGCCCCCTTGCCTGCTCCTCAGCAGGATGGGAATTCCTTGAGTCTCTAGATGATCCTGCTTCCAAAAAGAGAGATCAGTGGTGTGGAAAGATGACCCAAATATGCTCAGCAGCAACTACTGGTTGATGAAAGCCACTCGAGGATGGGAAGTGTGAGGAGGGAAGAGCATGGAGTGAAAAGGGATGGTTCAGTAGAGACAAGAGTTCTGCCTCCAAATACCTTCAAGGGAACCATATTAGTGAAGGAAGGGAATTGTTTCAATTTTCTTGTAGTAGTAAAGCCTAGCATTAGTTCCATAAAGCCAAACTCAGCCCAGGCAGTTGGAAAACTGTCTCTGTAGTGAGCAATTGGGTGCTAGAGACAGGTTCTCACAGTGAAGCACTGAGGGGGGTTAAAGTGCTGTGTGAGGGATCTCAAATAGCTTACAGCCAGGCAGGGGTCTTGGAAATGCCTGCCAGAGGGCCTCAGAGATTTGTAGTGGTTCATCCTTTCAAATCACATTTGAAAAACAAAACCAAAGTCCTGTGCTCAAACAGTTCTTTGATGGGAATTTTCCACATAAACAATTGCAGGCATTGCCAGGAGAGTTTTGTACAGATGTTGCAAGGGTTGGACTAGGAAATAAGCAGGTGTTTGAGATGCTTTTCTCTCTATTAAAATGTGGTGCATGCTCTGAAAATAAAAAAATACTGGTGAAATAGGACCACAGCTGCTTTTAGGTGGGATCTGTCTGGACATGAAAAGTGGAAAGAGGGAGAAGAGGACAACAAGGAGCTCCATCTGGGGGAGGATTGGGTTCATCTAGTGCCTGCAGGCAGGCAAAACCCTGGCTTCAGGCTTCCCTGGGAGCTGAAGCATGGTATAGGAAGACTCGCCCTGTCTCAAGGACTAACAAGGAATGTTACAGTTGTCATTTCCACACCAACACATCTCTCAGCTTGTTGGAATTCTTCCTGAGAACCGAGTGGCCTGTTTGGAGGTTTTGCAATAGCTCTGTGTCTGTCCACAGGAGCATGATTTCTGTTCCTGTCCAGTCTTGTGTGGCCCCTGGAATAGTCTTCAGCTCCCTGGCTCTGGTCCCATGTGCTGTTAGGCTGATAGGGGCACCAGGCATGCCCTGCTCCTTCATCAACCAGCCCAGCTTTTCCCTGGCTTCTGGGGTGGTTCCTAGCTCTCAAGCTGCTGCAGCTGTACCCAGCAGTGTTCCCAAAGCCCCTGTCCTGGGTGTGGCTGTGCAAGCTGCCAGCATGCCCCTTCTTTATGCCCAGCTGCACCTCAGATGCATCTGAAGCTTTAAATAGCTGGTGGCCAGCACTGAGTGCTCACAGGGAGTTCCCCCTGCTTCAGTTTCAGTTCCATGTCTGAACCGCTTTCCTTCAAACCTTTCCTTTAAGGTGACAGGAACCATTCCCTGAAGGTTTACCCACCTGTCCCTCCTGCATGTCCCCTGCTGTGGCCACAGCTGGGCTCCAGCACCCTGTTCCTTGCAGCAGCAGCAGTGCACAGGGGAGTGTGGGCAGCTGTGGGCTGCAGGAAGGGGGAAGGACCAGCAGCAGCAGGCTTGCAGATGTGTGCTTCTCACTTCATCTTTCAGCTCAGCGTCCTGCAGAGTCCATCCTGCTGCTGTAGAGGGTCAGCTCAGAGTGTGCCACAGCAGCTCCCAGCCCCAGGTTAAAGCCTGGCAGAATCTGTAGGTGATAGCAAAAGCTACAGTGATAAATCCAGCAGAGGCAAGACCTAGGGGTGATGCAGACCTGGCTGTGTTTTCCATGTGTTTCCCATTTTTGTGTAAGCCAAATACAAACCAAGGAGCATTTCTGAGAGCACAGAGGGTGGGGGTGCCTTTTAGCTTCCTAGCCTCTCTGAACATGTTGTAATCTCAGCTGTTCTCTGGAAATATCACTGTAAGGCCGGGAAGAGAAGACTGGAGCTGGGAAATGTGTTCCTAGCTCACCAGTTAGCCACTCTTTCTGTGCCAGCTGCCTCATTTGTGAAATGGAACCAATTCCCTGCCTAGCTGCAGTGATTATTTGCTGGTGCAATAGCCGTGGTCCCCAGGCCAGCAGCTGTTGTAAAGCAAGTCTGCATAACAGACATAGTCTAGTTTGGAGAGGGAAGCCATGGGGTGGGACAAGGGGCAGGAAAACAGCCAGAGGTGGGCAGGTGCACAGGAGAGTGAGGAGAGTCCTTGCCCCTCTGCTGAGCCTGGGTGAGACCTCAGTGCTCTGAAGCAGTCACAATCTCTGGTTAATGCCTGCAAAGTACTAAGAACATGTAACAGTGCTAAGTGCTATAAATTGTTATTAAGAATAGACTGTCCTGGGATGTTTGGGATCATTAAAACCTCCCCACTGGACCGCTACATAACCCCTGCTTTGGTCTGGCTGGGCACAGCTTGGTATTTTTATTTCTTTCCACCCCACTTTGTGCCCAGCCAGGCAAAAACATGGATCACTTCCCAGCCCAGCAGGGACATCAGTGGGAGCCCTGCAGCAGAGAGAAGGCTGGTGTGCCCTTGGTCTTGCTGGCAGCATTGCTCCCCAGTCCACAGCCAAGCTCTGCTCACCCTCAAGGTGCCCCATGCCCCTTCAAAAACCCTCCCTTCCCTTGGCTGCCCGGCCATGTCTCAGTGCATCTGTCCTTCCACTCCTCCTCAGCTACATCCATAACCATCCAATGACTTAACTTTAATAAGACACTTGAGATGCTACAGGAGCAGGAGCTGCTGATGGAGAGAGCCAGGGAAAGGGCTGAATTCCCAGGTTAATGATGAATCACTCTGGGAGTGGAGTCATTGATTTGTAATCATTGCCTGGCTCCCAAATATAATAGCCATGAATTCCTCTGACCAGCAACCGAGACAAGGTGCTCTGGGCTATTCCCAGCACACCTGCAGAAGTTCAGATCTTGCTCACAATAGCGGGGCTCAGAGCTCCAGGAGCCAAACAACCCCATCAGCATTTGCCCTCTAACAAGAGGGGCTCAGCATCCAGCACACACACCCAGCTGTCACTGCGCTGCTGCTGGAGCTTAGTGTGCAAATAAATAAGTGAAACTGCATCATTTCCTTGCAATCCTCCAGCCGTGCCCACCCCAATTCCCTGCTGCTGTCACCCCACCCCAGAGGTCTGGGAAGGGGAAGTACAAACCCAAGTGAGCTGGTGTGTATTAACACCCCATTGCTTTGGGGGCAAACAGCAGCCTGCCAAGGGCTCCCAGGGCACAAGCTGAGAGCCTTGGGTATTTGGGAAAGGGGCTCAGTGCCATCCAGGGCAGGTCCCAAGCTGTCACCAAGCCTTCTATGCAAAGATTCCCAGAGCCTCAAGTTTATTATTTGTATTCTTGTATTTTCTTCCTCTCCTACCCACAGGGACAAAAATGAGAGCAAGCTAGGCAACCAAAACATCCTGGATTAGCAAGTGTACTTGACTTGTACATCTCTGGGGGATGAGTTTAGCAAGGCCAGTGCTACCATGGGAAGTGTTTTCTTGCTTTCTGCATTAGTCACATCAGGCTTCCTGCCTGACCTATGGTGTCTATCCATCCCCAAGCTGTGCTGACTCACAGGCGTTAGTGTGGTTTTGGATGGATTTGCCCCAGCACAAAAGTGGGCAAAACCCCCTGTTCTTAGGAGCTGTATTCCATATAAACATCCTCCCCACTCCCAGCCTCCTACTCCACCCACCTGACTTCCCAAACAGAACCAAAAGCACATCTCTGTCCTAATCCTTCCACCTCTGCCCCTGGGATCCATCACACCTTGACACACAGGATCCGAGTTCATCCGTGGTCACTCTGCAGCTGTGAGCATCCCTGTGACCTCTGCCAGGACATCCTGTGTCTGCATGTCAACCCTCTCCTCATCTCACTGCCTCTTCATTTCTCTGTGTCTGCATCACCCACCCAGCTCCACCATCACACAGACTTCAAGCCCAATCAGCCAAAAGTGCAAGGCCTTGCAGTGATACTGCACCATGTTTCTGTCTCTCTCTGACCCCAGCCTCTCATGGAAGTCTCACCAGAAGAGACATTCTACACTGCATCCCTGAGCTATAGCTTTATCTCATACTCTCAGGCTCCAGAAATATTTTGGAAGACAGGATAGCAAAAGCTGGGGAGCACATCAGCAGATACACCCAACCTTCAGCTGCTTAGAGTCACCCCACTCTTTATGGTTTCTTTTCCTCCCATGCATGAGACGAGCAAGTCAGCATTTAGAACAGGTTTGTACTGAAAAAATTAACAGTAGTGAGGAGCATTTGGGTTAAAACATGACTGGCCAAAAGTGCCTGTGCTGTAGCCAAGTTTCATCCTGCCTAGGCAAACCTCCAAACTTTATTAAAGCCTTGAGATGTCAAAACAAGGCTTCTGCACGGTTCCCTTTAGAGGTACCTCCATACACCATGCTGCAAATGCAGACACTGGCTTCAAGCCAGTCAGTTCTAGCAGCCCTGCCAGCAAAATCTCATTCCCCCAAGCTCCTTAGGCAGGGTTGTGCTCTGCAGGGATTTGTATTGCTCTCAGCTGTGGCAACACCTGAGCAACAGAGTTTAAAGGAAGGTGAAGGGTGCTCATGCCAGCAGCAGCCACCTGCCCAGGGTACACACTGAACAGCAGAGCCCAGCCACTTGTGATCCTTACAAAGCTCAGGGCATTTCTGGCATGCCTAGACTTGTTCATCCTGTTCTTCAGAGGCATTTCAGCCCAGCCCAACACACCTTTGTCCCCTGGCACTTCCCAGCCTTGCCCTGCAGGCAGTGATCGGCACAATCTGACCTTCGGCTAAATCGCTGCATCTCCCCAAGAGATGCTTTTCCCCTAAAGCACTACAGCACTGCCTGCCTCACCACAGCAAGCAGCCAAGTCCTCAGGGCACCCACCCTAACAGGGTGACAGAGGCATGGAGCACACAGTCAGTGCCACTTTTACAAGACCTTCATCAGCAAGCTGCAGTTAAATCACTGAACTCACAAAGTGAGGCACAGACAGAGACTTTAGACAGGCTTGTGGGGTTTTTGACCCAAATAGCCCAAGTCTTTTGGTAGCCATGAGAATATAACTGCTTTTCAGCCCACTCTTGGAACAAAGAGCTCAAGTCCACCTTCTTTTATTGTTGGTGAGCAAGCCTTGTCTCTTGAACCTCTTTGTCAGCTCTGACAGTGGCTCTGTGTGTGTCTTGTTGCAAAGTTCTCATGTAACCACCAGCTGCAGGGCCCCCCTCCTCCAGCCCACCCTGGGATCCCAATCCACACCTAGCACAGCCCCCTCCAGGGTGGCATGTTGGGGAGCCACTATCACCATCTGCCTGAAATTCCCCTTTCCCTTGGTCTCCTTCAGTTTGTGGAACATCCCTGCCTGCTCCAGCACACATTAAGATTTTGGTACGTGGCACATGCATGGAGGAACACTGCTGCCCGTTGCTGCTTCGAATTATTGTATGGGAGAGCTTCTTCCTTTCTATTCTGCCTGATCAGTATGTCCTCTGCAGATACAGGGTGACTATTTCCTGCTGTGGTTTCACTCTGCTGGTGACAGCCCAGGCAAAATTACAAGCACCCCAGGGATGTAGGCATCAATCAGTGTGTCACCTGCAAGGACTGGCTGCGTGGAGGAGGGTGAGCCTGGAGTGGGGTGGCAGAAGGCAGGCATGGGGCAGTGGCAAAACTGGCAGAGGTGCAGCCTCTCAGTGCCCAAGCAATAAAAGCAGAGCAGATCTGGTGATGGCAGTCAGGTTCAGCCACAGCACAGTGACTGCCAGGCGAGTCCACGGTGACCAGACAGATCCGAGGTCAGCTCAGGGACTGAAGTCCACAGGCCAAGGTCCACACAATCTGCTGCCAATCCCCAGGCTGAAGCACCACAGCTCCTCAAATGCTGATGGTAACAGCAGTGGGCATTTTAAAGTAAAAGGTCTTTACCAGACAACCCTCTGCCTTCTGCAGCAGTGAAGTTCTCCATTCTTATAATGGTTACATGGAAAGAATGTGGAAATTTGTGAGAAGACAGAGACAGTGCTGAAGGCAATCTTGCCTCTGAGATATTGCAGCTGTGTTAATTATCCCAGAGTGGGAACAGCCTTGCCCTCACAGCTATGGGTGTGATGGAGAGTGAGTTAGCTGGAAGTCACTTGGAGCCTGCTGGCCCTGCTGTGAGCAGGAAGGGACAGGAGGCTGTGAGAGGGACTGACAGGGTTAGGTGGCTGTGCCAGGGACAGGCAGGAGCGAGCTGGAGCTGCAGAAGGAAGAGAGAGGATGGAGGGAAAGAGCCAGAGCTATGTGGAGCTGCCCATGGAAGGCTACACAGAAAAAGTAAGAAAGGTTCCTAGATAACAAGGTGCTGATGCTTGAAGCCTTCTGGAGTTTTTTGAGTGTTGTGGCCATCTCTACTGTGACAGAAATTTGCTGTCAAGAAAGGGAGCAAATAGTGAAACTGTAAACTGCTTCAAAATAACTGTTTTAACAAAGTTTGGAAATGAGGAAATCAGTGCAGTGCACAGGAGAGAATACTGTCTCAGGGATAATATGTGTGTACACAGACCTTCTTAAGCTGAAGCAGTATTCATATTGTCATTCTGGAGAGGGAGAACTATCAGCCAAATCAAGCTTCTAACTCACCAATGGTATTCTGATATTTTCTGTTTATTCACTCTGCTGTGAGTTGACCTGACCCAGATCCCATCTGCATCTCTTTCAGGTCTGGGAGACAACAGGAAAAATAGCATTCGTGCCATCCTCACTAGTCCCTGAGGAGGAGAGATGGCTTGCAGCCACCAGCACCCTTTCTGGACCAAGATGATGTATCAAGGTAGAAAATTGAGCTAGGTTTAGAGATTTTAACTTAAATAACTGTAATTCCCAGCACGGGATGGGGGCCAAGGGGAATTCACTGAGGCAGTCAGGCTCTCCAGCAGCCTGGCAGCTCCTTGGAAATGAATCACTGAACTCAGGGAAGCACACCTTAAGTGAAAAAAAACAAACACCACCAGCTTTGCTGAGGAGACACCTTAAATGAAAAAACCAAACAGCACAACAAAGCACGTCCAGCCTGTTGAAATGGCGCTGTAATTAAAACTTAATGAAAAGCGCCATTTATCGATGAGTTTTATTAACCTTGTCTAAAACCATTTGGACAAATTAAAACTCCTCTTGGTCTTTTCCTGCCACGCTAAAAGCGGCGAGTCACGAAACCAATCAATAATGCTGGCCACATCGGTTCTTTGTTCGGGGCAGAAGAAAGCTTTGCTGCTGGAAAGCTTCAGCTGGCATGGCTTCAGCCACTGAGACGCTGCCTCCTGGCCTCTGCCAGGGCCCCTGCTGGCCAGCCCCAAAAGAGATTGCCAGGGTACTTACATGGGCACATAAAGAATGCTCCCCAAAGCGCTGCCGGGGACCAGCTGTCCCACTCCGGGGGACACTTCCAGGTTATTTGCATGAGCTGATATCAGTTTATGCCCCAGAGAGCACTGCCAAGGCCCCTGCTGGCACACAGCAGGGGCTGCTGCCAGGCTACTCACCCCAGCACAAAGCAGAGCTGCCTGGGGTGAGGCTGTCACAGACCCCGTGTGTGCACATCTCACCCCTTCCAGGGTGCTTCGTGGCACTACCCCTTCTAGGATCAAAACCACCCAGGACCCTGCATCCCAGCTGGATCAGCTTTTTGCTGTTCCTTTGCCGGCTGCAGACCTGTAAAGCAGAAAGGCTGGCAGACCTTGAGCTCTTCCCTTCCCTCACCCAGCTGTGTCTGTCCCTCTGCAGCCACACGACAGCTGAGCAGCTCAGCACTGTGCCACCTGCTCCCCACCTCCAACAGATCCCCCTGCAAATCCCAGGCACAGCCACCCCAGGGATGCTCAGCACTTTTCCCTCCTCCTGCAGGGCTGCAGCCCCACTGCAGCCACAGGGCCACTCAAGCTGTGTGCAGTGGCCAGGAAACAAGTGGGAACCTTGGGAGGAAACTAAATACAGCTGGCTGAGGCAGGCTCACACGCCTTGTTTGGCTTGCTTAGGCTGCGACCCTCGTGCTTGCTCTGAGCTCCCGCTGTGGCCTGGGGCTGCTCTTCTCCCCCTTCACTCCTCTGCTGTACTTGGCAGCACTTGCCACAGGTCATTGCTCATGTGAGCACCACTGGGAATGTGGATGTGATGGGGTAACTCCAGTTGTTCTCATACAATCGAGCAGACACCAGGCTGGGCCCTTTTTGGGTGCTGATAAACCCTTGGTCTCCATTCCAGCCCTTCAGCGACTGCAGTCGGTACCTGCACGCTGCAGGCAATCTGCAGGGGTGTTCAAACGGGTAAAGCACTTCCAGAGAGAGAACATTTAGGAGCTTTCTCTTTGGAAATGCCACTGCTGCAGCATATCCAGTGAAATCAACCTCTGGGAGAAATTAATAAGAAAAAAGTTTGCCTATCTGCTTCCAACCTAAGCAGTTAAGCTGTGGAACTCGCTGCCCCCAGACATTTGTTTAAGGCAAGGGATTTTTTTGCACCTTTTCATAAGTGCCCAACATAAGTCCTTACAGGGGTCAGGACTGTGGACACCACCCTGGAGCCATCCCTCCAACCTTGCATTGCCCTTAGGACTGGTCAGGATTACAGTGGGCATATTTGATGCTCAGCAGTTTAAATAGAAATAGAAAAACTGGTTTTTGTTGGATAAGATTAACTCTTGCTCTCCTCTAGATTTTTGTTTCTGCCAGGGATCACCATCATGGGCAGGGCCACAAAAATCTTCAGTAGATATGAGCAGGAGAACATCCCTACTGATGAAACGCTTCCCAAACTCCACTGGGAAAGGTTGAATTCTGCTTTGGCAAGCAGGGCTTACATCACTAGCAGCCTTTGTTACTTTAATTATAGCTTTTAATATTGCCTATAAAAATGTTTGAGACCTGCTGAACTCTATTCTGATTCCTGCTGAGACCCCTGGGCTCCATCACACATGGCAGAAGCACATTCCATAGGTAAATGTGCACAGTGTGAAAAGGGATTGCCTCCAATTGCCCTCATATGATTTCTAATGTAATTGAATATCTCTGGTTTTCACACAATGAAACACAGAGATGAGCTCCCAGTGAACCTTTTTGAGCTGCTCATTCCTTCATGGAGTTTTATCAAGCTGCAACCACAATGACTTTTACTCGACTCTGTCTGGGGACTCTGCTTTTGTTTTTACTGTGGGGTTCTGCTTCCTATTTGCATTCAGAATTATAAGTGAGTGCTCTGTCTAGTGTCAAAAGTAACTTCTTGATTCTCTTACCTTTCCTGCACTTTGGGTTTGTCCACTCTTCTTGCAATAACAACACCAGTGTAGGAGATTGATCTGAAGTGTTAGTGAGCAAAATCTGCCATGTTGATAATTGCATATGAAGAGGAAAACCCTGCTAAAGCCTCAGGCCTTCTGTTTAGTTTGCAGGGCTGCAAAACATAAAAAACCTCCCTGTTTAATAAATTGAGCAAACGTAGTCCAGAGCAGCTAGGAGACAGATGTGGAACCCTGTGATGCCAGCACTACAGACTCCCTTTTCAAGCTAGAACAATACTTCAAAATGAAAAATTCATTACTCAGATCTGTGAAAAGCAAATGAAGCTCAGCCTTTCCTAACCCTGACATTTTCCAGACTGCTGGCCAAATCCATGGGTAGAACATTTCATGTTGGTAAAATAGAGGAAATAAGGCAAGAACTGTTTTTCTGCTGTCAGTCATAGTTTAAAATATAATAGGATAAAAGCTCTATTTTATTTTAAGTGCTGGAGACCAAAGGAAGCAAATATACATCTTGATTTTACACAGAACTTGCTCTGTAGGAAGGCATTGTATTTAAAGGTAGTTGAGCTTCCTGCTTTCTCCCTCTGTTTGAGGTGGATTTTTTTAAAACAGTAGTTTCAAGGACCCTGTTTGCACTAATTCACTCTTCACAAACATTAAAGCCTCTCCTTTGTCTCAGAGATCCTTTGACAAAGTTGTCTGGCTGTGAAGAGCATCAGAGCTTGCTTCTAACAGGAAAAAAGGTGTGCAGTTGTCTGTGTCACTGCAGAAAATGAGCCCAAGCATTGAACTGTGGCCTGGGTCAGTGTTGTGTGTTCTCTTGAGTGCAAGGCTTCTCCATCAAAGATTTTTCTCTTTCTTCTAACATAGTTTGTTAGTTTTCTGAAAGGAGACCTAAGGATGTGACTTAACCTTGCAGAAGGAAGGAAATCTCAAATTCAGCCTGTTCTCCAATTCTGAACTTACTGCAAACCTTTGCAGAGGGTTCGGTATTCTTGCTAAATAAAATACAGAACTACTGTTCTGTGCATGGAAAATAGGGAAAGCCTGGCTATGTGTGAGTGTTCCTTGCTTAATGGAAAAGACATTTGCTTAATGATGTCTTGCATGTAAGTAAAACAGAACAGCAACCTACATGATTTCAATAATTTCAGTCCAAAGGAGCAGAAAATCCCATTCTTCCCTCCCCACCTTTCTTAGGATGTGGGGACAAAACCTTTGTTGATCCACAACAGAGGATTGGTCTCTGTGGCTGCTGAGGACTCTGGGGGTGCTGGCCCTCTGATTGGGGTCCCCTGGGATGGAATGTAAGGCTCCCTGTGTCCCACTCTGCCTCCAACACCCTCCCTGATCCCTCATGGGATGAAAAAAGGTTTGGGAGGCTGGGGATGCTTGAGGAGTGCTGTGGTTGGCAATGCCTTGGGTTGGAAGTTTTAGCCAGTTCCCAAAGTGGGGCTGTTGATGGCAGTGAGACTTGGTGGAAGGAGTCCCACACTCTGTGCAAGATGATCAGCAGGACAGAACTCCTCTCCTTCAAGGAAAGACTGAACTGGGATTGTTCAGCCTGGAGAAGGCTCTAGGGAGAAGTTATTATGGCCTTTTAGTACTGAAATAGGTTTTTATAAGAAAGGTAAACGTTGGGCACATTTTTTTTAGTGGGATATGTTGTGATAGGACAAGCAGTACTGGTTTTAAACTAAGAGAGACTAGATTTAGACCAGATGATAAGGAACAATTTTTTTTTATGGTGAGGGTGGTGAAACACTAGAACAGGTTGCCCATATAGAAGTTGTTGATTCCCCATCCCTGGAAACATTCGGGGTCAGGCTGGATTGGGCTCTGAGCAATATGATGTAGCTGAAATTCTCCCTTCTCATTGCAGGGCAGTTGGAGCTAAATAACCTTTAAAGGCCCCTCCCAGCACAAACCATTCTGTGACTCTATGACACATGCATGCACATGCACACTCCCCCTTCCGAGGGCTAGCTGGCCTGATAGAGAATGCCTTTGTGATATGACTTATCTCTTCTGAATGACACCACAGAGTCCCAGCGTACGAGGCTCTGTGCATCTCCATTTCTAATGCCTAAAACTGGCCACAGTAGAGGCTTTATGGCTCTCTGAGTGTTCCCTGTCCTGATACAGTCCCCAAAGACACAAACCAGAGGAAGACTGAGTGAAAGCAAAGTGCAACAATTAGTAAGTTCATTCACCAGGAGGCCATTTGCCTGTCCTATTGCAATTGCTGCTCCACTTAGCCGCTGTGGGCTGGTTTGGCTGCCAGGGTTTGCTCACTGGCATAGCTGAATGTCGCCCTCTTTGCTGTGTGTTTTGTCCCTGTCCTCCCCCAGTCCTGCCTGTTATGTGACAGTTCCTGCCAAGCAGTGTCAGTGCATCAGCCACTTCTCAAAAGATTGCTTCCCCATCGGGCAGGGTCTCTTCAGAGCAGGAGGATGGAGACCGTGAGCCGCGCAGCTCCAAAGAGATTTTTTTTTTTCCCCTCTCCAGTCAGTGGTATTCCCTGAGCCCTGCTGATGAAAGACACAGATGTGTCTGCAGAGGAGGAGCTCTCAGTGCCTGCCTCATTCCCCAGAGTCCTCTTCAGGCAGTTTGATGTCTAAGTGGAAGGGAAGAAAATAAGCTGACAGTGGGGTTACCACCCAGATGATTTTCTGAATTGATTAGCTGCTTTTTTCGCAGGTCTCACAGCCACACAAACAGCCACCTCCTTGGATCTCCCCAGCTAAGTAATGACCTCGGCTAGGAGAGCTCTAGAGAAAGACCAGCCATAACGATGTGCTGCTTCCTGTGAAAGAAACAAAGAAAAAGCCAGGGGAAAACAACATGAAGGAAACTAAATAACAGCTAGAAAGAGGCAGGGGAAATGCAGCTCGCAAGAGCGAGGTGAAAAACCTTTCAGCAGCAGCTGAAATTTGTACCTAAAGGGCTGGGCAGGCAAGGAAAAGAGAGCTCAGACCACAACTTTTTGAGGTCAAGCCTGTGAGCACAGAGCAGGCTCCTCAGCAGCTGAAGGCCTTCTTTGGGTGTGTTATGATCGAGGTGATGTTGTAATAAAATCCAGATCCCTTGGAGCTGTCATGTGCTGGCCAGCCCACTGCCATAGGTGGGATGGCCAGGAGCAGCCACAGCAGCTCTGGCCATTGCCTCCCTGACAAATATCACCCCCTAAGCTGGGTTCCTGCACCCCAAACCTTCCCAAGCTGGTGATTTCAGCCCTGGTGGGCACAGTCCATGCTGCAGATCCTCCCACCAGTGCTGCCCCACACTCTCAGTCCCTGCCCTGCTGTTGCTGGGTGGGAGCAGCAGGCAGTGCACTGTTGGAACCTTGGGCACTGAGAATTTTAGATCTTCTGTGCTGACAGGCACTCACTTCCAAGAAAACACTGCATTTGAACTGAGGCCGTGGAAAAGGCTTCCAAAATTGAATGATAGCACTGGGATTATGGGTATGTAGTTTGAATAGAAGTGTGTAATATCACAAGGTGGAAAACTTAGAGTTTAGGGTTTTAAAATATAGTTGTATATATATTGCAAGATGGAGGATTTAGGGTGAAAGCTAATCCTTCTTTTTCACTACTTCTTCACGGGTCTGGGTGGTATTTTGTAATTGGGTAGAAAAGTCCACATTGTGGGCCACGGGAGGTNGTAATATCACAAGGTGGAAAACTTAGAGTTTAGGGTTTTAAAATATAGTTGTATATATATTGCAAGATGGAGGATTTAGGGTGAAAGCTAATCCTTCTTTTTCACTACTTCTTCACGGGTCTGGGTGGTATTTTGTAATTGGGTAGAAAAGTCCACATTGTGGGCCACGGGAGGTTGGTTATTGGGTTAAAAGTACAAGTAATTCAGGTGTCATTTCTTAATATGACAGATTATCCTTAAAAGGCCTTGCAGAGAGAGAGGGCTCCATTTTTAGTTTGTTAGCTTGAAGTGCTGTAGAACTCACGGTTTGTAAGACTGTAACACAGATAAGAATTAATAAACATCCGGGTCTGAACAAGAAAACCATCTCAAACATTTAAAGCTAGAAATAAACCCCACACACTCTATATTTCCTCTGCAAGTGCCCCAGCCCAGAACTGCAGCCTGCTGCTCTCAGTGCCTCCAATTAGCTAAGCAAGCACTCATTAGCCCCACCTGGGTCACTCTGCAACTGGAAAAGGGAGCCTTAACCCCCACATGGCTTCAGAATAAAGAGGTGAGAGGCAGATTTGTCCCCTGTGCCAGCCCCTCCTGGCAGCAGGGCCCCAGACAGGCTGGCCCTGGGTGCCTTTGGGTGGTGACAGTGGTGGTGCTGGCAGGGATGTCCTGCAGGGAGGGTGGATGTGCTGACACTGCTCCTCTGCAGAGCTCTGATATCCTGGGGAGGTGCTATCAGCTCAGATTTGGAGAGGCACTTTGGGAGGGGCAAATACTTGTTACAGCAGTGCAGTTTAAGCTGCTCTGGTGCTGTGAGTGCCTGGCTGGTAGTGTCTCCTAGGGTAGATCTCTGTGGGGAGAGAGGGAGGCTCTGGCACGGTGGGTATGACTGCAGAGATGGAGTTTGGCTTGACACTGATCTGCTGTTTCATAGCCATAACTTCAGCTAACAGCCAAGCAAATCCAGCTGCCAGCTGAATTAAAAAATTAGATGTGGGTTTTGTTTTTTTTTTTTCTAAAGTTATGGCATAAAGGATAAGTGAACACCAGAACCATTCCCTGTGCTATCATGCAACTAGATCAAGATTTTTCTCAGATCAGCTGTTTTTTTCAGCTGTAGTTGTGCATGAAGGCCCAGTGTAGAGCCCAAGGTGATGGGTAAAACACATACATGTGGGACAAATCAATCAGCCTCAGGCTGTTTGTAGCCTTTAAGTAAAGGCACTTACAGGCTGGATTCACCCAAAATAGGCAGGTGGAGGAAGTTTTAGAATAGAAATAAGTGTTTGGTTCCTTGTTCAGTTAAGTTCATAATTGTTTTCAGGAAATTGCTGCTAAACCATAGAAGGCACCTCGCTAGGAAAGGACAAGAGAAGGCTGGGAGTAACTGCTCTGCCTGGAGACAGGAGATGGTGAAGAACACTGAGTGGTGGTAAGTCCTGAAAAGAAAGTCTGTCTCTGTCCTTCCCTCTGTCTTACAAAGAAACAGCATGGGGCACAGCAGCTGCAGCAGCCAACGGCAGGAAAAGGATGGGGAGTGCCTAAAATACTTCTTGACTCTGACTGAATCTTGGGACTGCAGAGTTCTGCCTTCCTCTGTCCCCCCCACCCCACAGGTGGGAGGAAATTTAGAGCTGAGAAGGCCAGTGATGGAGCCTGGCACAAAGGACACCCCTGTCAGAACTGGGATTTTGAGGCAGAATGATCATTGATACTAACAGCACTAAAAAAAAATTATATATATATATATATATATATACACACTATTTTTACTAGCTCTTTCCCACCTATATTTTTTTTTCTCAGCTGGATCAAAGGAATTAGTTTGGCTGGTTTCTCTTTTATTTAAAGTAATCTTTGCTTTTCTTCCTGTTTGTTAATCTTCCCCAGAATGGTTTTCAAAGTTGGGGTTGGAAAGGCTGCAGGGGAATTTTGGTTGTCAGTTTGGTTTATGTTTAATATCACTGTTGTAATGGTATCTGAATGTTTTGCTAAATGAATTTTTGCTTGGTTTTGCTTTCAACTTGGTTTCTATGATGCTGCTTCAGACAAATAGTAGCCCTCTCTCATGGGAAAGAAAAATCAGTTGAACAAAGCACTTGCTTTGGAAAGATGAGGGAAGAGTTGTGATGGCTGTTCAGAGACTGCATCAGAAAGAGAACTGATAAATCCTGCACCATAAACCTCCCACCCGAGGTGGGTGAGAGTGTATTTCTCCACCACATTTCACACCATGCCCAGGGCATGTGTGCCCAAACACTACCAAGGAGACTTTTAACCACCAGGACTGGCTAAAATCTATGTACAACATTGCCTCTTAAAAGACAGGATGTCTGGAAACTCCACCTCAAACACAGGTTTGCTCTGTGGAAACTGAGCTTTCCCCCCATGGAGTAAGGTTGCACACTTTGTGTCACTAGAAACACAAACACTAGCTGGGTGTTTGTGGTGACAGGAGCTGGTGGGAGGATTTGCTATTTGCCTGATAATGCTGGTTCACTGATTTAAGTTTCTTAGCCCCCTCAGGCTCAGCTGTGGCTCACTGCCAGTATTTGATCATATTTTCAGAGCAGGATGAATTATGCTTTATTGCTTGTTCACATAACAGTTATCAGTATCATTTAGGCTGGAAAAGGCCTTTATGATCATCAAGCCCAACCATTATCCAGCACTGCCAAGCCATGTCCCTAGTGCCACATCTCCATGTCTTAAATATCTCCAGTGCTGGTGACACAACCCCTTCCCTGGGCAGCCTGTTCCAGTGTTTGACAACCCTTTTGGTGAGGAATTTTTTCCTAACATCCAGTCTAAACCTCTTGAGGTATGACTTGAGGCCATTTCCTCTTGTTGTATCATTTGTTACCTGGGAAAAGAGACCAACACTCACCTTGCTATGACTTCCTTTCTGGTAGTTGTAGACAGTGGTAAGATCCCTACCGAGTCTCCTTTTCTCCAGGCTGAACACCCTCAGCCATTCCTTCTAAGGCCATTCTTTGGAGGAGGGAGGAGATGTGCCCTGTAATTTAGTGACCATTCATTCTAAATGAGAAGGTTAATAGCTTGGCCACTTCATATTTTAACCCTAAGCTTTTCCCCTCTCTAATTGTAAAGCATAATAGGTTTTATTTCCATACGGCTGTTCCCTACGGGGCTTTGTCTGGATGTATAAATCAAAGCCTTCCTGCCACATTTTGGGGCTTGGGGGCAGATGCTGCCCTCATGAGAGCATAAAGTGGGGTCACCCAGCTGCCAGCAAAGTCACCCCATTTTGTCTGCACTGCTGGGAGTGGCCCCTGGGAACAGGCAAGGGGAAGATGGGCACTCAGATAACTTGGCAGGGTGGTTGGGTGCTGAGGACTTTGCAAATCGGATTGTTGATCTGTGTGTTTATCTTCCGGTGGTTGGGTTTTTCTGGTGCCATGATCTAGCAGGGCAGACAGCGTCTTGGGGGCTGGGGCACACAGACAGAGCTGCTGGCACACATCCCTCTCTTCCCAGCAGGAAAATGAGGCTTAGACACGAAGGTGAACCAGGAAGGCTGGGTGTGGGAAACCCAAACCTCGAAAGCTACTAAGTGCAGATGAAGGAATAAATCAGCAGGCCCTTCTCCTTGCCAATTTCTCCTTTCTCCATTGCCTATTTACTTGTGTTTTCATCGGGTCACAGGTTTGAAACAAGTCAGTGCTTCCACAGGCGCAACCGTTCCACCACAGGCAGGTGGTTTGCAGCAGGATCCTCATCTTGCACTCTGGGGAAAAGCAGAAGTGCATTGGCAGAGCTGTCTGGGGAGCTGGGAACAGGAACCTAGAGGTTCCTCTGGCCAAGACTGTGATCTGTTTATCAGATCTCTGTTCAGGAGCCTGCAGTATCCTTCCTGCCCAACTGTAAGGGGCACTGGCAGCTTGTATTGATATCCTGCTGGCATGGGAACCTCTGGAGCTGAGCCTCAGGTGTTTGGTGAGAGCTGGTAAAAGTGAACCAGCTAGAGGAGTCAATGGATGACAGTGCCACTAATAGTGCAAGCAGGTCTTTTCTTCCCACTTCTGCACTGCTGCTTTAAACTGGTGACAAAGAGAAGTTGAGCAGCCACTGTCATTGTGTGGCTGTATCCAGTCCTGAGGAGGCACTGAGCTGATTTTCCGAGCTGAGTACCAGGCTGAAGTACAGAGGTGTGCTTCTGGTGCCTTGGAGGATGAAAGTGATATGTGCAAAATGTAAAGTGTTACAGCCATTCCCCAGCCCCTGTGGAAATGCAGTGGGAGGAGCAGCCTGCCTCCTCCAGGCTACTGTCAGCCCTTGGCTATCCAGGCCCCCACCTCAGCTGACATAGCTGCTGGAGAGGACGGGGTGAGAAAGGGGTGCAGGCAGCCCCCCATCCCACCTTCAGCATCTCAGGTCTTTTCTAACAGCCCCTAAGTTCATGACTGTGCTCCTGTGGGCATCCAGGCTCTCTCTTCACTCATGACAGAAAAAGCTGAGTATCTCAAAACTCCCTAGTTACAAGCAGGACTGTTCTGGGAAAGGTCTGGAGATGACTCACTGGATTAGTCACTAACTCTTTTGGGTTTTTGAGGCTGGGCACCTAAAATCCCTTCAGTCCATGAATCTGCCAGCCATCCCCCATTTTGAGCTGCCTGCAGTCACTTTCCTCCAAGTGACTTGCCAGGTTTTGAAAGTCTTTCATGGACCTTGTTCTGTTTCCCTTACACTGGAACCAACATTGTGTCTAAACCAATTTAAATTATGTTTATCCCAGGTGGGTTTAATTACACATACTGAATTAAGTAAACCAGTAATAATGCAGCTTAACTGTTTCAAGAGCAATGACATTAGGAATCTGGAAATAGATCTTTTTTGTTATATATCAGGGAGATTTTTCTACAAGTAAGGCAGACCTCACACTAAAGCCAATACTGGGAATGTCAACTCCCTGCCCTTGGTATTTACAGAGAAGCTGGATTAAGTCACTCCACCTCATCTAGAATAATAATATTTAGCATGTAAGTAGCATTTTACAATTTCAGAGCAATAAACACTGAGATACCATGGTAATGAGAACTGACAAGGCACTAGCATTAACTAATTAAGCCTCCCAACTTCCCTGAGGTATCTAAATATGACCGTTCCCATTTTATAGATGAGGAAAATATACATGAATTGATTTACTCACATACATAGAGCAATCCAGTGAAAGAGCTAGAACCATGACTCAGTCCTGACAATGTTTGGATGGCTGCTCAGCCCTCTCTGAGACTCTGCCTTATTTCTAGACCTCATGCATCAGCACAACCTGGTATCCCATTCTTAGCAAGATTTAGAGATCAATCACTTTCAATTTCTGCTGACTGCTGTAGAAGGAATGGGATTTGAATATCTCTCTAGCCAGATGCAGCAGCAAGAGTGGAGGCATTGGTGATGTTGGAAATGGAGGCTGGTGAAGTCACAAGTCAGCACTGCAGAGCTGCACTCCCCACAGAAGCAGCACAGCAGGAAAAGCAACTGGCAGGTGGGTGTCAAATGAAGCTCTGGAAAGGCTGTGTTGGCTGAAACCACCAGGGCTTTGCCTTTCCAACCCCAGCACAGCTGCAGGAATTGGTGTGCACACAGCCAGACCGTTTTTAATCTGTAGGGGCTTAGTGGTTTACACCAACACTGCATCTGGCCCAGAAACTTCTGTGGGGAGCACAGCACTGGCACCAGCACTGAACAGGAACCATCTTGCTCTGTGCATCTTCTCACAGCTTGTGGGATCAGCAGCCTTAGACAAGAAATGAAGCTTTCCCTCATATCACGTCTTCAGGTCCAGACTACAGAGTGCTGGTGCCAACAAAGAAACTTTCAGTCACTCTGCCAGCTCTGCTCAGACACCACTAATCCCCATCTAAGAAGGTGTTGAGCAGAGAACAGAGTTGTCATGGTTTGTAAGCAAAATGGTATTTTAATTCCCCTCTAGGAACATGGTCTATCTCTCCTGGAGTGACTGATGAGGACTCCTCCATGCATGGAGCACTGCCCTGCTGTGCAGCATCCTCTGCGTTTTGTCTGGGGCTGTTCCCTCTGCCTGTGGGTGCTTTACCTCCACAGCAAGCTGCACCTGAGCCGAGTGAGCCTCTCACCGGTGTTGGGAGGCAGCCTGCAGGAACCAGTCCTGGAGCACACATATCAGCACCGCTGTGAACTGCTGGTCTGGAAACAATTAAACATCTCTTTGTTTATGCCGAAATACTGCTGCCTGCCTGTGGGGTAGCTGTGGACAGCAGGAGCAGAGACAATAGACCTGGGGGGGGCACGGAAGAGTAGGGGTTTGTGTGTGTCTCCACTCTGCTTCCCAGGCTGTCCTTCTTGCTTTGTGGCCGTTCAAGCCAGCCCGTGTCTGGCTTATCTCCCTGCCAGATGTACCCGGCAGCAGCTGTGGGCGTGGATGACCACAAACAAACTCCCAGTCTTTCCCCTTTCCTCTTTGGGGAAAGAACTTGGAAAGATCCAGATTCCCTGGCTTTAAATCCATTGCCACAAATTATCATTCGCCTGTTGATTGCTCTCTAGGGGACAGAACATCAAGTTACAACCTGTGGTTTTCAGCCCCAATGGGTTAGGAGGAGAAAATCTGTTGAGACCTAAGGCTTAGATCTGTTGGTTTGATATGTAGTTCAGTAAAGCACACAGGAGAGGAGCTGTGATGGAGGGTGCTTTGCCACATCAGTGCTAGCCAAATTCCCAGTAGGGAGATGCTTTTCAAGGAAGAGAGTCGATGCAAGCTAAAGAGGCCCAATGTTGCTAATCTTCTGCCTAAACCAATGGTGATGTGTGCAACTGCTGCTTTGCTTCACGGAAAGTGTGGCTACACTTCAGTGATGTGAAATTACTTCTCCTTTCCAGTGGTGCATTCAGCTGAAAATAGTGTTGTGGAGTAAATATCTGGGATGTTACAAAGAGCATCCATCAGATTTTCAGATGCTGGGTCAGGTTCTCAGAGTGACTGCTTTCACACTGGACAAATGGAATGTATACATCCAGGAGACAAAAGAAATACTGCACAGCTCTTTGACAATTGCAGTGTCCACGATATAACAGCTGGGTCTGAGTCTGAGGAGCTGGAGAGTGCATTCTGGCCAAGCAACAGGTTCTTCAGCAGATGAACCCCAAATCCATGCTGCTCAGGCTGCAGGAATCATGGAAAACCTTCTGCTGACTCAAAGCTAGAGAGAAGTGTTTGTGTCCCAGCTAACCCTGCAGCCCTGTTTGTGCTAGCTGAAGTTTAAGTGTAGCTGCATTGATACCACATATCCGACTTCAGCCACAGGCCTGTGTGAGCTGGTTCACTGCATCACAATGCCAAAAAAAGTGGGAATGCCAGTTTTCTCCTGTTCTACTTCTGTTTCCAATTCCTGTGTCCCGTGCTATCCAGCACTGTCCCTGTTCTCTCACATGCCTCCATTTCACATCTGTTGTCTGTGCCCACCCATCTCTTTTCTATTCTCTGCCTTAACAACCGGCTCTCCTTTTTATTGACTCCCTCAGCTTTTCTCTTGATAACTTTAAACCTCATATTGTTAGGCTTTTGAGATTGCACATTTTCTACCTTCCTCATCTCACCTTCTTATTCAGCCCTGCAGCATCCCACTCCCCAGCAGACCTTGCCTTCACTGTGCATTTCTTGGTTTATTCAGCTTCTCCCTCCCTGACTTCAGCATCTCTCAGACATTCCCCACTCACTCTCTTTCTTTCTCCCCCACAGCATTCTAGCTCCTTCCACCCCACAAGTGACTACAGACTCTTCCTTGCTCCCTGCTAATTAGGAAGGACTAACTTCCCCCCTCTCAGAGTATTTACCAGTTTCTCTCAGCCCCTGCTTCCCTTGTGTCTCTCTCATCCTACACAATCTCTTGACTACAACACTGTCCTGTATTTCAAATCTGTCTTGCTCTTTCAGCCACTCCTGTTGGCTTTCTCTTATGTCAGCCCCTTGTGTGCCACTGCTTTCCCTACTTCTTATGAAATCATAACTAGTGGCTCAAAAGAAGTAATTATCAAAATGCAACATGGCTTTTATTTTTCTCTTGACTCTCCTGGTTTAAAGAAGCAAAATTTCTCATCCACTTCCACATCACTCCTGCAATCCCTCTGGCTGCCTCCATGACTGCAGCTCTACCACTACCCAGAAAAATCAGTGCCTTCATTTTCACTGTATGTGCCTCAGTTTCCTTGATTTTTTGTCTGAGTAGGAAAAGCAAATCCAGGGGTCAAAGCCAGATTTCCCAGTGCTAAATACTGCAGCCTCTGCTCTGTTCAGGAAGGCTTTTCAAAACTGTGCCATGTAAACCACAAACCTTTTTGCTCAGGAGGCATTGAAAAAGGAACAAGGAACTTGAAGATGGATCAAAACATGAAGATTCCTAGAAGGTGGAAGTAGCTTGAGGTGAAAGTAGGTGGCTAAATCATATCTGTCTTGTACTTCATAACTCAGCAAAACCAAGGAAAGGCAGTAAGATTTGCTGGTGTTAGATTGTTGAGAAGGAAGCAGTAAAATTCAGACAGGCTAGAAAAGGGAGATGAAGCTCTTCACAGCCAGAAATGTGGAAGTTCTGTTTTGAAGAAACAGAAATGTTAGGCTTTATCTATTGTTAAATCATTTCCCCTCAATTAGGAAAACTTGAACCTCTCAAAGCCAAGTCCTTTTGAGAATGTGCTGTCACTAAGACCAGAATGTGAGGTTTGGTTGGTCCTTCTGCAAGTGCTTTTGACTCCTTCCAAGGGAAGACTGCAGTTCCTCCTGTACCTAGTTAATAAGAACATAGTCCACTGGGCTTTAGCTTAAAGCCAGGTGGTAGAAATGCAAGGAAGTTAAGAGTTCTTTTAAAAGAGATCTTTATTAATGATAATTTCACTTCAGCTGGTGAGGAACTCACCTGTGCTTGTCAGTAATCTATTATCTTTCAGAGGCAAGCTGGAAGAGATCTACCTGTCATCAACCTAACATTACATTTAAGCTTTAGATCAGGCACAGATGACAGGTGTTTCTGGAGAAAGTGGAAAACACTCCACCCTTCTTTTTGTTTCTAGATTACATGATTTGTCATATAGGAATGGGGACATGCAGTCCCTGCAACTCTGTAACCTTTTTTTTTTTTTTTTTTGAATTTGAATTTGAATTTGCCTTTGGCACTTTGAATTTGGTATTTTTTTTCCTCAGGAAAGTGAGCTCACAAATCCAGAGATGACCTAGAACAACAAAAATAAGAGGCTTTGATTTGGTCCATCAGCCAGTTTGGGAAGAAAGGATGAGTAAAAGCACAGAAAAGGGGGAGTAGTGTAAGTATGGAAGGTAGTGAGCAGCCAGGATTGGATATTGAGCTAAAAAATCAGTGGTAGGAGAAGTCTTACTAACAGCCTAGGGAAAAAAAAAAATCTAGAGGAAGAATGGAGCATATTTGGAAAGAACACTGGCCAGAGCAGGCTTTGGTTTTGTTAGTTATGGTCAGGAAACTCACAAGCAAAGGTGGCTTGGAAGAGAAAGAGCACATAGATCAAAGAGGAAATGTCTGTGTATTCACCAGGTCTCTGCCCACTATTGAATAGCAGTGGGAGAGCAGAGCTTTCTGTGCTTGAATAAGAAGTTTAAGGAAGTAATTTAAGAACAGAATAAGAATCTAGAAAAAGGAAACAACCTTAAGTGATTGTGGGCAGCCCCTAGCATCCTGGAATAAAAAGAACAAATAAGAGAAAACACAGCCCAACAGAAATAATTGGGACGATAGAGGGAGCCAAATTAATTGAAAAAAACATTATGCAAAATTGGTACTGTAGCTCTTCTGACAAAAAGAGAGATTAGGAGTCTTCATTTAAAGTTCACAAAGTTCTTAGCAGGGTAGAGGGTAGAGATACTACAAAGCTGTTTGACCCAGTGTCAAGAACAAGCAAAGATGCAGCAGTAAGATAAGCCACAGCTGGACATTATAGGAATTCAGGGAGGAATGTCAGCACAGAGCAAGACAGAAATGCAGCATAAACTCCCCTTACATGGCCAGGAGACCAAAAGTTAGCTCCATGGAAGAATTGGACGTTAGGTAATGCTGTAGAATTCTGTAACTGGCCCAAAAGAAACTGCGCCTGAAGATTTATCACCTCTAGATTTTTCACACAGAATTTTTGGTATTTTATAGTGATCCTGCATGTTGACAAAGTGTTCTGAGTTTGCCTGCCCTTGCCTCTCACAGTTACTGCAGGGAGCTGGAGCTGGCTCAATCCAGCGCAGGCAGACACAATACACAAGGGATCAGATACTGTCTTGCTCAAGATCAAGTCTTGCAGTCATTGTGCCTTGAAACACAGTCAGGGTTTCAGTATAACATGTTGGTCTCCTTCAAACAATAAATGAACCAAGTCAGAAGCTTTTAGGGAAAACAGATGCAAAGGCTGAACTTAGAAAGATAACTAATAAACCACTTTAAAAATAGAGTACATTTTGGCAAAAACCTTGGTGAGGAGGGCATAGGAAATCTATTTTCTGTGTGAAATTTAGGGTGAAGGAAAGCAAGGTCTATGTCTGAAGAAAAATCAGGTGTCTGATGACACCTCTTGTGTCATCCTCTTTGCCATGCCATTTCTCAAGTGACCCTCACAGACCCCCAAAGAGCACAGCAGTTGCCACACCAGATGAGCCTGGTAGCCCTCCTAATCCAGTCTTCTCACTTCAACAGTTGCTACTCTCTGATACTTCAAAGAAAGGTGCAAGAAACCCCATAGTGGACAATTATAGAATAACCCACCCACAAGGGAAGTTTTTCCCTAATCCCTCGCCATCAGTTAGTGGTTATACTGTGCCTTGAAGCCTGACAGTTTATATCCCTTCTAAAATTTATTTATATCCTGTCTAATGTGAGCATGAATGTTCTTGGTATCCATATAAATGTCTAATCCTTTTCTGAATCCTGCTAATCTCCTGGCCTCAATGAAACCTCATGGTAACAAATGCCATGTGTTAATTACACATGGTACAAATATTTCCTTGCATCATTTTAAATTCGCTTCCTTCCAATTTCACAGGGTATCCCTTGATCCCACCATAGGAAAGAGGCAATGAAATTAGAGCTTGTTCATTCTTGCTGAGCCACACTGCTGCTCCTTGATTTGTTTCTTCTCTGAACTAGCTGTTCCCGTCCTCTGCCAGTTTTCCCTGGTCAGGCTGTTAGGCAGTGGCCTGAGACACAGCACAGAGCTTATACCTTCATCTTATTCTCTGTTGATATGTTCATTTTGAAGGGAAAAAGGGAGAAGAAACCCTGGAGGTCTCAAAAGTGCGTGCTAGTCAGAGACTGTGAGATCGGACTGCTTTATGTCAGCAGGTGTTAGCAGCAATATGGTGACACTGAGTGATGCCACCAGCCTTTCCCTCTCTGATGCCTCCAAGTCAGAGGCAGAGCAGGCTCTCTGCAATGTGTCTTCCCCATGGATCTTCAGGCTGCTCCTGAAAGGTGATATCCCTGTCCCACTCCAACCCAGGCATTTCACTGCTTCCTCGCATCCATGCTACTTAAGACCAGGCCATGGGATTAGTTCAGTTTGAAAGGAATTGCCCTCAGCCACAGCCTAACTCTGTGTCCCCTCTCTGCCGTGACTGTGGTGGTTTCACAATGGTTTCACTGTAGGTAGGACTCTAAGCTGGGCACAGGGATCCTTTGTAACTGTTTTGAAGCTGCGCTGTGGTGGCCACAGAGAGGTTGTCTGGTGATGCAGTGACAGCACACGAAGTCACAGGTGCTTGGTGTTTCACTGGAACTCTGTCCTACTAAGGCAGTTCCACAAGCAGGTAATTAATACCTATTTGAATGTTTTCCCGTAATACAATTCAAAACAGGGCAGCGCTGCTCTTCATTTCCGAGCCAGCAGGAATGGGAGGGACTGGGAGTGTGGGTGACACACAGAGATGTCCCAGGGCATAGGAGCGCATCTGGCTCCCCAGGGCAGCCGCATGCGGAGAACAAGAAGCGCCGCTTCGGCTCCCTCACTCAGAGGCACGAAGTGAGAGCAGAAAGCCTGGGGGATTCCCAGGGGTTCGCTGCACCAGGAACCATTCCCCGCAGCTTCCCGGCAGCTGCTGGTGCCCAGCCCAAGGACAGGGATCGGGACAGGGACCGGGACCGGAGCAGCGGAGCCACCGCGCGCGGGAG